>WSYH01003662.1:0-42500 GCA_036426205.1 Ascaphus truei
CTGCCCCCCCCCCCCCCTCCTAGCGGGAAATTTAACTCACTGGCAACGCCGGGTCTCTCAGCTAGTGTACATATAAATAAAGACATACAAAACAATAACAGTGTTCAGTGTAACCCCCTCCCCATATAACAGGGTTCAGTTTAACCCCGTCCCATATAAAAGTGTTCAGCTTAACCCTCCTTCCCCCCCATATAACAGGGTTCAGTGTAACCCTTCTCCCAAATATAAAAGGGTTCTGTGTAACTCCCACCTTCCCCCCATATAACAGAGCCCAGTGTAACCCCATCCGCATATAACGGTGCTCCGTTTAACCTCCTCCCCATATAACAGTGTTCAGTTTAACCCCGTCCCCATATAACTGTGTTCAGTTTAACCCCGTCCCCATATAACTGTGTTCAGTTTAACCCCGTCCCCATATAACTGTGTTCAGTTTAACCCCCTCCCCATCAGTTTAACCCCCTCCCCATATAACTGTGTTCAGTGTAACCCCCTCCCCATATAACAGTGTTCGGTGTAACCTTGTATTAAATAAGCGTATGTTCTGTCGGGTTTTTGGAACACGGACTGCAGTTGTGCACTCATCTCGGGACTCTCAGGACGATAGAACACCAGACACTGTGTATGTATTTTTTAATATGAAAAGCCTAAATTGATACATTATTGTAACTTCTTCAGTACCGAGGCCAATTTACAATGGACCACTGTGGTATTTTTTTTAACACCTGCAAGTCGAGACATTACTGAAGCGCATGCGCATTACAATTCATGAATATCTGCCACCTGGCGGATACGCGAAGAATTGCAACCAATTAAATCCGAACCATTATCAATAAACACATCAACAGCGGGTGACACCGGCATGAATGCGGCATGAACGTGGTGAAGTGCGTGGCATTCGGAAAAAATCCCCGGCAAAATTCGGAGATGTTGGAGAATAAAAGGGGCCGTAGCTGTAGGTGCCGCCCTACGTGTTTCGTCTAAGTAGACTTCCTCAAGGGGCATAGTATTGAGTATCCTGCCCCTTCAGTGGATGATCTGCTACACCATATGAGTTGGTCAATCGGGAATAACCAAAACGCCTGTATTTCTCACAGAAAATGTGAGTAGTACTACTATATATTTTCATCCTATTTTTTGGTATCTCCGAAGTACTACACTATATATTTTTCTTGTTTGTTGTGTTTTTTTTTCTATTTTTTCATATACACCCGGATGCGAGTGCGCCACGGACTCGGTTACTACTACCTCAATAGTGAATCGTGATTGGATTCACCCCACGGCAGCACCCATCACAGGACAGTATTTTTATTTATTTGTGTTTATTTATTTATTCTGTATTGTGCACTCTTCTCTTTGAATATACTATAGGTTGCTGTCTGGTTTAGTTGATATTATTAACGCACTAATATGATAGACCAGGAGTTCCTTAACTTTACTTCTCGTGGGCATTTTCAATGTTAATTATTTGGAGGATGTACATGTACACTTGAATAATGAATACAGTACTAAATACAAGTTATATATGTATCAATGATTTCACTGAGAGCTGCTAGAAATACATTTCATGCCTTCGGGAACCACCACCAAAGTCATTGGGGGCCACTGGATGTCCATGTGCCACAATTTTAAAACCCTGGGTGAAGAGAATATTTTGTTAATTAAGTATTGGTGAAATAGATTCTTCAGTGTTTTGGATTTGTAATTTGCGTTCAGTAATTTGATTTACAGATTGAAAACATTTGTTCTGTCTTTTTTGTTTACTTCTGTTAGAGATCGGCCTGAATGAGGAACAGAACTTGAGCTCTGATACATCCAGAAGCTGTCTGACTCCTCGCAGCCCAGAAGTGCCAAAAAACAATGATTCCTGCCACATTTTAGACACGTGCAAGGAACCTGTGCCACATGATGGTGACTTTTCAGACCTTGTACAGCACACAGCACAGACGGACTCTAAATATGGGTCCAGCAAAAGGTATGCGAGAGATTTAAGAAGAAGCCGTGGTGTTCAGCCTTTTCTCTGTTGTCAGTGTGGCAAAAGCTTCTCACTGGACAGGGACCTGCTCACACACCTTTGTGTCCCTGATAGAGAGCAAACCTTTACATGTACAGATGGTGGGAGCAGTTTCTCACTGAAGGGGAAACTTCTTTCACACCAGATGATTCAGACAGCAGTGACTCCTTTTACTTGTACAGTGTGTGGGAAACAGTGAAGTACCAAGAGCAACCTTCGCATACACCAGATGACTCATACAGGGGAGAAACCATTCACATGTACAGACTGTGGGAAACAATTCAGTAAAAAGAGTAGCCTCCTCATTCACCAGCGTATTCATACAGGGGAGAAACCATTCACATGTACAGAGTGTGGGAAACAATTCAGTACTAAGGGGCCCCTCCTCATTCACCAGCGTGTTCATACAGGAGAGAAACCATTCACATGTACAGAGTGTAGTAAAAGCTTTTCTCAGAAGGGGCAGCTTCTCGACCATGAGCGGATTCATACAGGTGAGAAACCATTCACATGTACAGAGTGTGGGAAACAATTCAGTATTAAGAGGTCCCTCCTCATTCACCAGCATGTTCATACAGGGGGGAAATCATTCACATGTACAGAGTGTGGGAAACAATTCAGTATTAAGAAGTCCCTCCTCATTCACCAGCGTGTTCATACAGGAGAGAAACCATTCACATGTGCAGATTGTAGTAAAAGATTTTCTCAGAAGACAGATCTCCGCGCCCATGAGCGGATTCATACTGGTGAGAAACAATTCACTTGTACAGTGTGTGGGAAACGGTTAAGTACCAAGAGCACCCTCCTCGGACACCAGATGATTCATACAGGGGAGAAACCATTTACTTGTACAGAGTGTGGGAAACAATTCAGTACTAAGAGCCACCTCCTCAGTCACCAGATGACTCATACAGGAGAGAAACCATTCACATGTACAGAGTGTAGTAAAAGCTTTTCTCACAAGACAGATCTCCGCAACCATGAGCGGATTCATACAGGGGAGAAACTATTCACATGTACAGAGTGTGGGAAAAAATTTAGTATTAAACGCTACCTCCTCAGACACCAGATGACTCATACAGGAGAGAAACCATTCACATGTACAGAGTGTAGTAAAAGCTTTTCTCACAAGACAGATCTCCGCAACCATGAGCGGATTCATACAGGAGAAAAACCATTCACATGTTCAGAGTGTGGGAAAAAATTTAGTATGAAGAACAGCCACCTCAGACACCAGATGACTCATACAGGAGAAAAACCATTCACATGTGCAGAGTGCAGTAGAAGCTTTTCTACAAAGGCAGAGCTCCTCATCCATGAGCGGATTCATACAGGGGAGAAACAATTCACATGTACAGTGTGAGGGTTTGGGAGTCACGCCGCCCTCGGCATGCTCCTCACTCACCTACAGCTCCGACGGAGATCCCCGCAGCACACTCTCATTCCCTCACCGGAGCGCCGGTCACTGCTTCACGTGGGCGCGCGCGCGCACGCCAGGACTGCACTTCTAATCTCGGGCTGGCGGCTTCACCCGGTCACGCGCACGCAAACCCCGCTATACGGAGGTATGGCCACACGGCGTCGCCTCAACCCCTTAAAGGTACAGCGCATCAAAACATTGCTGCAATCAAATGCACTCAGACTACTGGGCTTTATGGCTCCTCCCATGGGACTCATTCTGGACCTATCCCTGCGGTATCCTGGCCCTTCTACACACCTCCACCTTGCTGCACTGCTATTGGACCCTCTCTCCTATATATACCTGGCAGAATCACTGACTCGTTGGCTGAGCATAGAACCAGTTGTTCTCACCATTCTCTGCCTCCCTAGTTCTCTTTGCAGACTTCCTCGTGAACCGAACCGGCTTCCGCTACGTCTTCCTGTACCTCTGGCAACCTGAACTCGGCATACGGCTACACGACTCTCCGCACCTCTGGCTTCCCGATCCTGGCTTACGGTAAACTACAACGTCCCTCTCTCCAACCCCGGACTTGGCAAACGGCCTTCCTACCAACCGTATCTCTCCTACCCCGATCCGGAACCCCAGACCAATCTACTCTCAAGACGTGCCCACGTGGCTGTGGGTGGCGTTCTAACCTTTCCCACCTCAGCACCGCGGTCCCGTCTCGTTTGTGGTGAGCACATCCTTACATACAGTGTGTGGGAAACAATTTAGGAGAAAGAGCCACCTCCTCACCCACCACAGGATTCCTACACGGGAGAAACTATTTCCATGCACATAGTGTGGGGAAAGCTTTTCACAGAGGATCAGCTTGCTTACACACATGAGGATTCATACATGAGATAAAATGTGATTGTTCAAAGTAGGGTTGGGCAATATACCAGTAGCATAGTAATACTGCAGTAATAAAAATGGACGGTAACGCAATACTTGCCATTACTTCTTACCATGGCATTCCTATCAGCAGCTGCAGAGTGGGGTTGGGTCTGGCAGAGAGGCGTGGTGGTGGGGACTGTGTCAGAGAGAGGACTGAGTGTGGGTCTGGTAGAGACAGTGGAGTGGGAGCGAGTCTGGGAGCTCCTTGACTTTCACATGCTGCAGCTATAAGGAATCCTCCTGCTGGTAATCTCACCCCTCCATATTAACCACTTCCCCTCTGCCATGCCTCTTACCCCTTCCCTTCCACCATGACTCAACCCCTTTCTCTCCCCCATATTTCTCTCGGCTCTCACCCGTGCCTCTTGAACCCCTCCTTCCCCATGCCCATTAACCCACTCCTCCCCATGCACTATTAATGTGTACAGGAGACGGGGGGTCGAGGGGGTAATTGTACATTTTCTTACCGTGCACCCCAAAACTGGAACAACCTTCCGGAGACTCTCGCATCCACCACCAGTTTAAATTCTTTCATAACTGTGGCTGTCTCACATTTTAATCTGGTTTGAAACTGTTACATATGCCTATAATATATATTATCTTTAACTGTGCATGCAATGTCTTGTATATAATATATACCCTGTCCACTTATGTAACTGTATTTGTAACCATGTATTATTTGTCATATTAACTCTATGCCCAGGACATACATGAAAACGAGAGGTAACTCTCAATGTATTACTTCCTGGTAAAACATTTTCTTGTTTGTTGTGTTTTTTTTTCTATTTTTTCATATACACCCGGAGAAGAGTGCGCCACGGACTCGGTTACTACTACCTCAATAGTGAATCGTGATTGGATTCACCCCACGGCAGCACCCATCACAGGACAGTATTTTTATTTATTTGTGTTTATTTATTTATTCTGTATTGTGCACTCTTCTCTTTGAATATACTATAGGTTGCTGTCTGGTTTAGTTGATATTATTAACGCACTAATATGATAGACCAGGAGTTCTTTAACTTTACTTCTCGTGGGCATTTTCAATGTTAATTATTTGGAGGATATACATGTACCCTCTAATAATGCATACAGTAATAAATACAAGTTATATATGTATCAATGATTTCACTGAGAGCTGCTACAAATACATTTCAGGCCTTCGGGAACCACCACAGTCATTAGGGGTCACTGGATGTCCATGTGCCAAAATGTGCCACAATTTTAAAACCCTGGGTGAAGAGAATATTTTGTTAATTAAGTATCGGTGAAATAGATTCTTCAATGTTTTGGATTTGTAATTTGCGTTCAGTAATTTGATTTACAGATTGAAAACATTTGTTCTGTATTTTTTGTTTACTTCTGTTAGAGAACGGCCTGAATGAGGAACAGAACTTGAGCTCTGATGCATCCAGAAGCTGTCTGACTCCTCGCAGCCCAGAAGTGCCAAAAAACAATGATTCCTGCCACATTTTAGAAACGTGCAAGGAACCAGTGCCACATGGTGGTGAATATACAGACCTTGTACAGCACACAGCAGAGACGGACTCTAAATATGGGTCCAGCAAAAGGTATGCGAGAGATTTAAGAAGAAGCCGTGGTGTTCAGCCTTTTCTCTGTTGTCAGTGTGGCAAAAGCTTCTCACTGGACAGGGACCTGCTCACACACCTTTGTGTCCCTGATAGAGAGCAAACCTTTACAGATGGTGGGAGCGGTTTCTCACTGCAGGGGAAACTTCTTCCACACCAGATGATTCAGACAGCAGTGACTCCTTTTACTTGTACAGTGTGTGGGAAACAGTTAAGTACCAAGGGGACCCTTCTCAATCACCAGATGATTCATATAGGGGATAAACCAATCACATGTACAGAGTGTGGGAAACAATTCAGTTCTAAGAGCAACCTTCGCATACACCAGATGACTCATACAGGGGAGAAACCATTCACATGTACAGAGTGTGGGAAACAATTCAGTACTAAGAGTAACCTCCTCATTCACCAGCGTATTCATACAGGGGAGAAACCATTCACATGTACAGAGTGTGGGAAACAATTCAGTACTAAGGGGCACCTCCTCATTCACCAGCGTGTTCATACAGGAGAGAAACCATTCACATGTACAGAGTGTAGTAAAAGCTTTTCTCACAAGGGGCAGCTTCTCACCCATGAGCGGATTCATACAGGGGAGAAACCATTCACATGTACAGACTGTGGGAAACAATTCAGTACTAAGAGGTCCCTCCTCATTCACCAGCATGTTCATACAGGGGGGAAACCATTCACATGTACAGAGTGTGGGAAACAATTCAGTACTAAGGGGCACCTCCTCATTCACCAGCGTGTTCATACAGGAGAGAAACCATTCACATGTGCAGATTGTAGTAAAAGCTTTTCTCAGAAGACAGATCTCCGCGCCCATGAGTGGATTCATACAGGTGAGAAACAATTCACTTGTACAGTGTGTGGGAAACGGTTAAATACCAAGAGAACCCTCCTCAGACACCAGATGATTCATACAGGGGAGAAACCATTCACATGTACAGAGTGTGGGAAACAATTCAGTACCAAGAGCACCCTCCTCGGGCACCAGATGACTCATACAGGAGAAAAACCATTCACATGTGCAGAGTGCAGTAGAAGCTTTTCTGCAAAGGCGGAGCTCCTCATCCATGAGCGGATTCATACAGAGGAGAAACCATTCACATGTACAGAGTGTGGGAAACAATTCAGTCTTAAAAAAACCCTCTCCAGACACCAGATGACTCATACAGGAGAGAAACAATTCACATGTAAAGTGTGTGGGAAACAATTTAGGAGAAAGAGCCACCTCCTCACCCACCACAGGATTCATAAACGTGAGAAACCATTTCCATGTACATAGTGGGGGGAAAGCTTTTCACAGAGGATCAGCTTGCTTACACACATGAGGATTCATGCATGAGATAAAATATGTGATTGTTCAAAGTAGGGTTGGGTAATATACCAGTAGCATAGTAATACTGCAGTAATAAAAATGGACGGTAACGCAATACTTGCCATTACTTCTTACCATGGCATTCCTATCAGCAGCTGCAGAGTGGGGGTGGGTCTGGCAGAGAGGCGTGGGGGTGGGGACTGTGTCAGAGAGAGGACTGAGTGTGGGTCTGGTAGAAACTGGAGTGGGAGCGAGTCTGGGAGCTCCTTGACTTTCACATGCTGCAGCTATAAGGAATCCTCCTGCTGGTTATCTCACCCCTCCATATTAACCACTTCCCCTCTGCCATGCCTCTTACCCCTTCCCTTCCACCATAACTCAACCCCTTACTCTCCCCCATATATTTCTCTCGGCTCTCACCCGTGCCTCTTGAACCCCTCCTTCCCCATGCCCATTAACCCACTCCTCCCCATGCACTATTAATTTGTACAGGAGACGGGGGGTCGAGGGTTTTCTTACCGTGCACCCCAAAACTGGAACAACCTACCGGAGACTCTCGCATCCACCGCCAGTTTAAGTTCTTTCATAACTGTGGCTGTCTCACATTTTAATCTGGTTTGAAACTGTTACATACGCCTATAATATATATTATCTTTAACTGTGCATGCAATGTCTTGTATATAATGTATACCCTGTTCACTTATGTAACTGTATTTGTAACCATGTATTATTTGTCATCTTAACTCTATGCCCAGGACATACGTGAAAACGAGAGGTAACTCTCAATGTATTACTTCCTGGTAAAACATTTTATAAATAAATAAAAATAAAATGCTGAAGAAAGGGGCTTTAGTGTGGGTGTAGTTAGTGTCAAATTTTCATTGAAACCTTTTTTATTCTTAAAATTAAAATATACTAAAATGTATTTGCTTTTTACATTTTATTAAAAATGAAATGGATTTGTATGAAACATGTTTCACAATAAATGACTTTGAACATTTACATGACTTTTTCTTTTTTGTTTTCTTTTGGGTGTTAATATTTTGCTGAATTTTGTTATCACGACAAATTACTTAATACTCTTATGGTGGGAAGTTTTTTGTTTTTTGTCTAACCCTAGTTCAGGTTGTTGGAAACAATTCATTACAAAGTGTGACCTCCTGTCACACCCAAGTATTTACATGGGAGAAACCATTTGCTTGTTCAGTGTGGGAAACAATTCAGTGTTAGGGGTCATCTCTTCAGATACCAACAAATGCATGCAGGGAGAGGCCTCTCACATGGACAGAGTATAGGAAAAACGTTTCTTAGATGAATGACCTCACACACCACATGATTCCCACAGGGGAAATAATTTGCTTGTTCAAAGTGTGGTAAACCATTTTATACAAAGTGGGACCTCTTGTTACACCAGGAGATTTGCACAAGGGAGCAACTTTTTAATTGTACAGAATTTGGGAAACATTTCAGCACTGAGAGGCACCTCAACACACACCAAACAATTCATAAAAGGGGATTACATCATAATCAGTTCTGTAATAGGAGGACACTCCTCAGGCACCAGAGCATTTACACAGGGGAGAAACCTTTCCCATGTGCAGAGTGTATACAATGTTTCTCAGTAAGAAAACCTTGTCACCCAAGTGTTTACACAGGGTAAGTATCTATGTGTTTATTTACATAGTGCCATTAATGTACATAGACTTCACAGCACTAATACACGTGACAATCATATAAATAACAAATAAAACATAATGGGAAGAAGTGCTTCAGACATTAAAGTAACATTTAGGAAGGAGTTCATGCTCCAAAGGGCTTACAATCTAACTGGTTGGTAGGAAGAACGTACAGAGACAGTAGGAGGGCGTTCTGGTAAGTGTGTCTGCAGGGGGCCAAGGTTTATGTATGAGTTGTAAATTATCAGCCATGGAGCTACTCATATGCTTCCTTACGCAGGTGGGTCTTAAAGGTGGATAGAGATGGTGCTAGTCAGATACTGCGGGGAAGGGCCTTCCAGAGGTGTGGGGCAGTCAGTGAGAAAGGTTTAAGGCAGGAGAGGACTTTAGATACGAAAGGGGTAGAGAGAAGACATCCTTGCCCAGAACGCAAGAGTTGGGATGGTGTATAGCAAGAAATTAGGGCTGAGATGTAAGGAGAAGCAGAAGAGTGTAAAGTTTTAACAGTAAGGAGGAGAATTTTGTGTGATACAGGATTTGATATGAAGCTAGGAGAGGGATTTCAGCAGGCGACAGATTTAGGAATGAGTAGTGTGAATCTGGCAGCAGCATTTAGGATACATTATAGGGGAGACAGGTGAGAGGCAGGAAGTTATAGTAATTGAGACGGGAGAGAATGAGGGTCTGTGTCAGAGTTTTAGCAGTCGAGCAACAGAGGAAAGGGCGTATCTTTGTGTAAGAGATGTGTGCAGAGGTACATAGCATGGGTCTCCCTCTGGGCTCCCCTTGACCCTGTTGGTTCCTCCCGGGTTTGCCTTCATTCTCTTACCTGCCGCTTCGGCTGTGACCGACAACAGAGAATGGGGAGGGTGCGGGGAGGGCTGTTGGTGGGAACTGAGGCACGGAGCAGGTTGCGATGGCGATCGTGTCGCTGACGGCAACCTTTGCAGGTTACCGCCATCTTAGGCTGCGTCCATAGCAGTGGAAGCCATGCTGAGCAGTGCGGACGCTCCGCGCTGAGCCCCTCCATCCTCAATGAGGATGCCTTGAGATGGGGCTCACGCGAGCGTCCGCAGGCGTGCTGACGAGTTGGATTTTTCAGCCGACAGGATCACCGTTTCTTCCAGGACAATGATCCAAAACACACCGCGTCTCCTGCCCATATTCTTACCAGCGGTATCAACTGGGTTAAGATGCCACAGGAGTAAGTTCGGTAACCGTTTCTCATTGTTTTAATCCACCTTTTTTTTCCCTCCAATTCAAGATCTCCAGACTTGAATCCCATCAAATTGGTATGGCATCAGTTGAAGGATTATATCAGAAAAGTGGTGAAACCGTCCAAAAAGGATGAATTACAGTAACTGAAGGAATGAGTTTCTGGAACAACATACTCACCGTACAAAGATGCAATAAATATATCTATCATCTTGCGATCGTATTGCCTATTCTTTTAAAGCGTAATGGGCAGGCCACAGGAAAATAGTAAGGTACTGTACTGTAGTATGGTAAGTTCAGGTAAGTATGGCACTCAAAATAACCATTTTATATCAGCCCTTCTCCACTTTCTACTGTACAGTATACAGTATTAAATCCAGTACAGGATGTCTGTCACGGTAGCTTACAGGGTTATAATAATACGCACCAGGTTACAATAATAACCTCTCATCTCTGGGTTGAATCAAATAAGACGTGCGGTATAATAAAGACATTTAATTCCCACAAGATGGTGGACCCACAATATATACAAATAACAGAAAAGATATTAATCACTTACATGAGAAGGGGCCAAGATGAAGCAATCCGCAGACTGGCAATTCATCTATCAGGATACAGTTCAGGATACAACAGGAACAACCACAACCAACAACAACAACGTGAAATAGAGCTGACACTCTCTTTTATGGAGTTCTGCTCCTATTCCCTACCATTGGGGCTCAGGTATTGGAGACATTACTGGGTCCAATTACTTTGTGCCAACTCACGTGGGAAGCAAGCTAGTTCCTGCCCACAGGGGGTTTGTATTTCTCTGGTCAGCAATCCATTTCCTTAGCCCCACTTCTAAAAAGCTTGCGCCTCTACGTGAGTCTGCCATATGGGGATTTGGACAGGGAAATTCTGACTTTTACCGTGACTTGTAGCACCTCACTCAAGTACCCATGTCCTGCTCTTCTCCGCCCTAGAATACTTAATCAGGGTGGGGGAGCCTTTCATTCATGAGTTTCGCTCAGACATCCTGATGCCCTGGGGCCATTAATATTCCTTCTGGGCCAGTGGCTTTCGCGGGCTTTGGGATATCAGGGATACAGTGTAGCATTTTAATATTATACATATATTAAAATAATCCATTCTGTGGGTCGGAGTGGGCTGAAGTTTGCTAGGTCCTCATGCCGCTCGCCATAGTGGCCAAATTTCAGCCTTCCACGACCCCCAGAACCGGAGATAATAAAAACAAGTTAAAACCTATTAACTTTAATGCAGGATTCTCTGCTAAAGGCTATGAGAAATCTCAGTGGCCCACTCCTCCATTGGAATCAATAGGGCCGGCGCCGCCATAGGATTCAATGGAACCTCCACTACTATTGAAGTCAATGGGCAAACCACATTTTTCACGGTTAACCCTACTCCGTTCGGTTGAGGGCTGGAAATTGCCATGCAATCATGCCGGAGCAGTGCCTACTGCACCGACACACTTTATTCGAGCAAATACCCAGTATGTACCTGGCAGATACCTGGAATGCGCCGCTCCTCACCTCTGACAAGCCCCGTTGCGTTTGCCTTCCCAGCCTGGGTTCATGCCTGGCTGACGGGCGGCTGATCTGTTAAATGATAATGATTAGGATTTAATAGGCTGCAATGCTTCGCGTGTCTACCAGATGGCATAAATTCATGAATTGTAATGCAGTATATATATATATATATACTGTGCAGTATTGCAGCCAGCGGGAATAAAATGCTTCAATCCCTGCCTGGAAAATACCTCAATGCACTCGGGCAGAAAACAGTCACAAACCTCAATACACCCGGGTATACCCGAATTCGTGGGACTAGCCGAGCTCGAATAAAGTGTGTCGCCAGTGTACATGGTGGCAAAATCCCAGCCCTCTAGTCCCTACAGAACCGGAGATATGGGTTTTGTATTGTATGTCTTTATTTATATAGCGCCATTAATGTACATAGCGCTTCACAGTAGTTTTCAATTTACAAAGTTTTATACTTAGCCGTTTTAACCTAGCGGCTTTTTTCCTCTGCCGTTGTGGTCAATGGCAGGACCCTCGTGGTGGGCGCGACCTTTTCTCGCTGCCATTGACTGTCAAACACGGTTGGGGTCGAGTGAGGGGTTCCCCTTAAGCTAGGGGCAAAAAGAATTAGCCCGCTACCTGCCCTAGAACCGGAGCTCCAATTTTAATGAGTTTGAACTTGGCCGTGTCCAAGTTCCCACAGCACTTGAGTGATCAAAGGCTCTTTCATAGACATTGTATCCGCTTTCGAGGTTTGCGGTTTGGCCGGCAGCCAACTCATCCTTGGAGAGCGGAGTCGATGGATCCCCATTGAAATCTATTACTCCATTCATTTCAATGGAGAAGCTCCGCTCTTCCTCTCGAGTGCCACCTGCAGGTCTTCTCTGATATCGGGCCAAAACCTCTGAAATCTCCATAGGGGTGTATGGAGTTCCAATGGCGACCTTAGAGATAGGCTGCAAATGGAGACTGAAAAGTCGGGAAGGGGAACAAAGGGCCATAAACTTACAAACACCATTAAAGCTGCAGTTCAGTCAATATCCTGCATGTGTGTTTTTTTTTTAATAAATCAGTTCTGTAGTAAGAAAAAATTACTGTTTTCTGTTTTTAAAAAAACAACTTTGAAAGACCAATTTTCTTGTATTCTATTTTAACAAGCATTTGCTAAGGCACTGCCCCTTCATGTCCTGTCACAAGCCCTGGCACACCCCTTTGTCAGCCCTGCCCTCCCTCTAGCATATGTCAGTGCAGGAGTGCTCATGAATATTCATGAGCTTCCACTGACAGACAAGCAGAATATAAACAGATCCCTTCACTAATTATGTCACCAAATTTCGCCGATCAATACATGGAGAACGAATTGACTGGCAGATATACAGTTCTTTAGGTAATTAGAGATTGCACACATAAAACTATTGAAGTAAAAAAATAAATAAAAAAAAAAAAAAAGACTGAACTGCAGCTTTAACCCTTTCCCTCCCGACCTGATCCTAGTGTAACCTGCGTGGTGTAACACTTTAAATGTGGAAACATGACAAACCAGGGGAATACATTTTGGTATTGAGACAGGGGCATAAAAACACACTTTGATCATTATTATGGTTAACCCCTCACCTCCCACACGAGGGTAGGGGTGGCCAGCTGGGGTGTAACCCCTTTATTACCGGGCCAGCCACCTCCTCTCGTGGCCTACAGTAGTTTTACAGTTATACAGTTATACTGTATATAGTTTGTTTTGCTAACATGAACCAGACATTTTTGATATTATGAGTATCCTTTCTTCAAGCAAGATCCATATTGTTTCTACGTATACACATTGGAACTTTTCATTATATATTGGTAGCAACGATTCATAGAACATTGTTCTTTTTTTTATCTCTAGTTTGTCCAATATACAGTAGTGATTACTGTACACAATGCCTTAAATGCACTTTACTGCACTCATTTTTTCTTTTCAGAGCTGCTGCAAACAAGGTGGGGGGGGCATGTTTAAAAGTATTGTACTGTGTGTATAATGTAGCAACTGTCAGTAATTTACACACACCCCCCCCTCTCTCAATGGCAAAAGAACTACAGCCATTACGAAGAAGAGAAAGTCAAGAAGAGGCGACATACTGTCTTTTTTAATTCATTTTTCCATGAATATCCTGCACAAATAAAATTGTTCCTTCTTTAAATTCATGAGAATCATTTAAACTTTGTGTGTGTAACAAATTAATTGCTTTGGGGGAGGTGTGGATAACTGTAAACAAAGCTTTTAATGAATGGCTTTCAGGGGGAGGTGTCGATAAGAAGTAGAATGCTCGTTTGAACCAGGGCTCGGGAAGATTACACTAAGCCACAAAGCCTCCAACTACAAATGAATGGTTTTGGGGGAGGTGTCGATAAGAAGTAGAAATACTGTAGCCTTGTGTGTGTGTGGGGGGAGAGGGTTGTATGCTGGATTATTAGTTCAAAGAAATATTTTCAACAGGTCATCATAATGTTTTGAATCCCACACCCCCAAATAAAAATCGCAGTATGCCACCCCCCTCATAAAGTACAGTATAGTGTACATGACTAGTGTAGAATGAAAAAGTGCCAACTCACGTGGGAAGCAAGCTAGTACCTGCCCACAGGGGGTTTGTAATTCTCTGGTCAGCGATCCATTTCCTTAGCCCCACTTCTAAAAAGCTGGCGCCTCTACATGAGTCTGCCATATGGGGATTTGGATGGAAATTCTGACTTTTAGCGTGACTTGAAGCACCTCACTCAAGTACCCATGTCCTGCTCTTCTCCGCCCTAGAATACTTAATCAGGGTGGGGGAGCCTTTCATTCATGCGTTTCGCTCAGACATCCTGATGCCCTGGGGCCGTTAATATTCCTTCTGGGCCAGTGGCTTTCGCGGGCTTTGGGGTATCAGGGATACAGTGTAGCATTTTAATATTATACATATATTAAAATAATCCATTCTGTGGGTCGGAGTGGGCTGAAGTTTGGTAGGTCCTCATGCCGCTCACCATAGTGGCCAAATTTCAGCCTTCCACGACCCCCAGAACCGGAGATAATAAAAACAAGTTAAAACCTATTAACTTTAATGCAGGATTCTCTGCTAAAGGCTATGAGAAATCTCAGCGGCCCACTCCTCCATTGGAATCAATAGGGCCGGCGCCGCCATAGGATTCAATGGAACCTCCACTACTATTGAAGTCAATGGGCAAACCACATTTTTCACGGTTAACCCTACTCCGTTCAGTTGAGGGCTGGAAATTGCCATGCAATCATGCCGGAGCAGTGCCTACATGGTGGCAAAATCCCAGCCCTCTAGTCCCTACAGAACCGGAGATATGGGTTTTGTATTGTATGTCTTTATTTATATAGCGCCATTAATGTACATAGCGCTTCACAGTAGTTTTCACTTTACAAAGTTTTATACTTAGCCGTTTTAACCTAGCGGCTTTTTTCCTCTGCCGTTGTGGTCAATGGCAGGACCCTCGTGGTGGGCGCGACCTTTTCTCGCCGCCATTGACGGTCAAACACGGTTGGGGTCGAGTGAGGGGTTCCCCTTAAGCTAGGGGCAAAAAGAATTAGCCCGCTACCTGCCCTAGAACCGGAGCTACAATTTTAATGAGTTTGAACTTGGCCGTGACCAAGTTCCCACAGCACTTGAGTGATCAAAGGCTCTTTCATAGACATTGCATCCGCTTTCGAGGTTTGCGGTTTGGCCGGCAGCCAACTCATCCTTGGAGAGCGGAGTCGATGGATCCCCATTGAAATCTATTACTCCATTCATTTCAATGGAGAAGCTCCGCTCTTCCTCTCGAGCGCCACCTGCAGGTCTTCTCTGATATCGGGCCAAAACCTCTGAAATCTCCATAGGGGTGTATGGAGTTCCAATGGCGACCTTAGAGATAGGCTGCAAATGGAGACTGAAAAGTCGGGAAGGGGAACAAAGGGCCATAAACTTACAAACACCATTAAAGCTGCAGTTCAGTCAATATCCTGCATGTGTGTTTTTTTTAAATAAATCAGTTCTGTAGTAAGAAAAAAATACTTTTAGCATTTTCTGTTTTTAAAAAAACAACTTTGAAAGACCAATTTTCTTGTATTCTGTTTTAACAAGCATTTGCTAAGGCACTGCCCCTTCATGTCCTGTCACAAGCTCTGGCACACCCCTTTGTCAGCCCTGCCCTCCCTCTAGCATATGTCAGTGCAGGAGTGCTCATGAATATTCATGAGCTTTCACTGACAGACAAGCAGAATATAAACAGATCCCTTCACTAATTATGTCACCAAATTTCGCCGATCAATACATGGAGAACGAATTGACTGGCAGCTATACAGTTCTTTAGGTAATTAGAGAGTGCACACATAAAACTATTGAAGTAATAAAAAATTTGTTTTTAAAAAAAAGACTGAACTGCAGCTTTAACCCTTTCCCTCCCGACCTGATCCTAGTGTAACCTGCGTGGTGTAACACTTTAAATGTGGAAACATGACAAACCAGGGGAATACATTTTGGTATTGAGGCAGGGGCATAAAAACACACTTTGACCATTATTATGGTTAACCCCTCGCCTCCCACATGAGGGTAGGGTTGGCCAGCTGGGGTGTAACCCCTTTATTACCGGGCCAGCCACCTCCTCTCGTGACACTAACCTACAGCAGTATAGTTATACAATATATACAGTTGTTACAGTACGGTATACAGTATATGTGACTTACAGTACCGTAGTTTGGCCTACAGTAGTTTTACAGTTATACTGTATATAGTTTGTTTTGCTAACATGAACCAGACATTTTTGATATTATGAGTATCCTTTCTTCAATCAAGATCCATATTGTTTCTACGTATACATATTGGAACTTTTCATTATATATTGGTAGCAACGATTCATAGAACATTGTTCTTTTTTTTTTATCTCTAGTTTGTCCAATATACAGTAGTGATTACTGTACGCAATGCCTTAAATGCACTTTACTGCACTCATTTTTTCTTTTCAGAGCTGCTGCAAACCAGGTGGGGGGGACATGTTTAAAAGTATTGTACTGTGTATAATGTAGCAACTGTCAGTAATTTACACAACCCCCCCTCTCTCAATGACAAAAGAACTACAGCCATTACGAAGAAGAGAAAGTTACGAAGAAGAGAAAGTCAAGAAGAGGCGACACTGTCTTTTTTAATTCATTTTTCCATGAATATCCTGCACAAATAAAATTGTTCCTTCTTTAAATTCATGAGAATCATTTAAACTTTGTGTGTGTAACAAATGAATTGCTTTGGGGGAGGTGTGGATAACTGTAAACAAAGCTTTTAATGAATGGCTTTCGGGGGGAGGTGTCGATAAGAAGTAGAAAGGCTTTTCACATGTACGCATGCTCGTTTGAACCAGGGCTCGGGAAGATTACACTAAGCCACAAAGCCTCCAACTTCAAATGAATGGTTTTGGGGGAGGTGTTGATAAGAAGTAGAAATACTGTAGCCTTGTGTGTGTGGGGGGGGAGGGGGTTGTATGCTGGATTATTAGTTCAAAGAAATATTTTCAACAGATCATCATAATGTTTTGAACCCCACACCCCCACATAAAAATCGCAGTATGCCACCCACCTCAAAGTACAGTATAGTGTACATGACTAGTGTAGAATGAAAAAGCTAGTGATTGATTCTAAGGCTAAGGCCCCGCTCCCAGAGTCAGCGCACCCGCGCTGCATACGGGCGGTGCGCTGACATACACAGACCGCGATCTGCGGTCTGTAGGGAGCGGGAGCCGGAGCGGGAGGTGGGCGGGAGGGGGAGGATTGACAGGGAGGGGGGGCGTGGCTTGAGCGGAGGGACCCGCTACTCTCCCCCCTCCACGGCTCCGGCTGCAGGTAAGTAACACACACACACATGCAGGCACTCATACACACACACACACACTCATACACACACGCAGGCACTCATACATACACACACACATACACACACGCGCACACACAGGCAGGCACGCACTCATACACACACACAGACAGGCACACACGCACTCAGGCACACACACAGACAGGCACTCACCTGCTTTCACTCCACACTCCTCCCCGCTCCCCGAAGCCTCTCCTCCTCCCGCAGCCTCCCCTCCCCATTGGCTCACAGCCACACCACGTGACGCGTCAACGCTAGGAAACACCATTCTGTTGTGTCTCCTAGCGGCTGACGCGCCACAGCGTGTAATCAGCTGTGCAGCCAGTGGGGACCGGGACCGGCTCGCGAGGATTCCCCTGCTGGTGGGGAACTCGCGACATGGCCGCCCGCGCCAACGAGCGCAGCGGGACCGAGGCCTTAGAATAGCAAAAATTGTTATGCAAGCCCACGTAGAAAAACAAACAAAAAAAACTTTTTGTTTTGTTTCTTTGTTTTTTTCAGACTCACATTGAATGAGAAGTAATACACGCATGCGCCTAAATGTGATGACACGCATATGCGTTTCAACAAGGTTCCAATGAGACATACACGCATGCGCCTGAGGCATGACACGCATATGCGTTTTTTACAAGGTTCCAATGAGACATATGTACAGTACACGCATGCGCATAAAATAAAAACAGTATGAAAAGAAGAGCAAGCCTAGCAAAAGTATTGATTACAAAATAATACATATATTACATTCGGAAGAAGAAGCGACAATGTATTTTTGTATTACTTCTTTTCCCTTTATTATCCTGAATACGTGTCATCATATTTTTAATCTGTGTATGGCTAAGGAGCCTCAGACTTCTTTCCCATGTAGAGACACAAAGGACATAAAGTCCATCCACGGTGCAGCAGAAACAAATCACAGTCACATAGTAATTCATCCAATAGATCCCATATAGACTGGATAACAACAATCTTGATCCTGGGTATATAAATCCTTATATGCAGCCGCCCAAAAAATAAATAAATAAATCTAAATAAATAAATAAATCAATCAATATAAATAAATACATTTGAAATACATTTTTATTTATAGTGTAGATGTGCAGGGGGTCTTCGGAGCTGAACCACATTGGTTTCAGGTCGGGGGACCCCCTGCTTCCCGAGATACAGACCCCTTTATGAGGTGCCGGTATCCCTCTGCGTTTAAAGGTCCCGATCACGTGACCGCGGCCTGTAAAGCAAGCAGAGGGATACCAGCACCCCCTAAAGGGGCCTGTATCTCGGGGAGCAGGGGGTCCCCGGACCTAAAACCACAGCGGTTCTGCTCCGGACACCCTCTGCACATGTACAGTATGAATAAAAAACATATATAAATAAACTCTCGTTCCTTACCATAGCGGCTATGTGCTATGGTAATGAAGCAGCATTTCTGTATTTTAATAATATTGTACAGTGAGCAGGGGGTTCCCTGAGCCAGAAATTAATGCTCAGGGGATCTCTTGCTCCTGCATAATATTATTAAAAATACAGAAATGCTGCTTCATTACCATAGCGTATAGCCGCTAAGGCAATGAAGGGTTAAGGCAGAATAAACAATAAATACATTACATACATATTTTTAATGTGTGTGTTAAACCTCCCTGCCTTCACTGTAATCTATGTAAAAAACCCTCCCCCTATTGTGTGTGTTAAGCTTCCCTGCCTTCACTGTAATCTATGTAAAACCCCCTCCCCCTATTGTGTCTGCTAAACTTCCCTGCTTTGACTAATCTGTGTAAGCCCCCCTCCCGCTATTGTGTCAGTTAAATCTCCCTGGCCTGTGTTTCTGTGAGTGCAGTGTACTGTATATAAATGTGGGGAGGGGGATCCCGTGTAAATAACCACACCCACACCCACTACCCACTACCGACCTGTACATGGCCCCTCCGCTGCTGCAAAAAAGAGACAAAAATTAAAACATACAAAGTAATGTCCCCTAACCCCTTAATCACCATAGCGGTTGGTTATTAACCGCTACAGTCATTAAGGGGTTAACCCACCCTCACTCACCACTTGGGATGCCTTCATACCCTCCCACACTAACCTCCCTCCCCCCCGTGAGGCCTAACCACCCAGTACCCACAAGGGAGGCCTACCCACATACCGTTGGGGAAACACCCCCCCCCCCACCCTCAGTACCCACAATAAAAACAATACAGTGACCCACAATAAACAGCATTATATTAATTAAATACATTACTCACCCCCTGTGCCCCCCCCATAAATACAAGATTTATTCTTTTACATACAGGGTTCATAACGCAGCCCCACGCGAGTCCCCGGTGGGCTGACGGGGCACCTGGACAGACCTACAGTTTACCAGCAGCCCTTTTTACACAGGTTCTGGAGGCCTGCTGGTGGGTCTCACCAGCACCATGGCCCTCAGGTGGTCTCCTTGGGTCACCGTGGGCCACAATTGGGTCCCCACGGTAGGCCCGCGGATGTCTGGGAGCCCCGGGTCAGACCCACAGGTGTCTGCGGGGCCTCGGGTGGTTCCCTCGGGGGTCTGGGGAACTCACGAGTGCTCACTACGGGTCCGCGGTGCCCCCACAGAAGTGGGACCACACATCATCATCCCCGCACCTACGGGTCGGTGGTGCCCCCACAGAAGTGGGACCACACATCTTCATCCCCGCAGACTAAGGGTCGGCGGTGCCCCCACAGATGTGAGACCACCGCTTCATCCCTGCATGTGTCACCCGTGGAACCACCAGCCTGATACCCTTGGGATACCCGAGGATACCCGCAGGTGGTCTCCAGAGGTCCCACGCAGAACCACGGAACCATCCCTGAATGTAAAAAAAATAAACCTGGCCTATACATTCAATACATACACCCTCCCCCCCAACACCTACAGTACAATAATGTGCAAAATAACTATTATCCAGATATGGATAATAGATGAATTGCCCATTATTAAAAACATTAACTTGCATATTCAAATAAATAAAGTACTACTGACCTCATCAATACGAAGTGTCCGTCGCCAGCAACATCCGTGTCTTGCCCACAAAATACATAGCCAAAACAAAGCCAATACATTGCAATTACATTCAGATATCAATTAACCCCTTAAACACCTTATCAGATAATAACCGCAAAGGTGATTAAGGGGTTAAGCCACACTGGCCCGATACCCACCCTTCACCCATGAATTTGTACAGTGGCTTCATCATGCAACTATATATATATACTGTATATATATATACAGAGAGAGAGAGAGAGAGAGAGAGAGAGAGAGAGAGAGAGAGAGAGATACAGTATATATATAAACAGTATATACAAACACATGATGAACCAATATACAAATAAATGTAGAAGGGTTACCAAAACCATACTGTCCTACAAATAACACTCCTCCATAGAACTTCTCCATAGACACACTACATTAAAATCAATTTCCTTTAATAATCCGAACTGATCTTACAATCTAAATAATCACAAACCAATGAAAAGCCAATGAAACACCTCACATTCCAATATAAATGATGCATAAAATCTATGCACCATATACATTTTGCAAATGAATCAACCAAGTAAACAAAAATCAATTAGCAATCATTATTTACATCCCTAAACAATTCCCACTCCATCCCGAACAATGAAACAATTAACTAATTCACACCTGGAGCAGAACAATTTAGCCTGTGAAAAAATATAAGTACCGACCAAAATACAACCTTTAAAACCAAGGCTATCCCTGACCTCCCTCAAACACACAATACAATACCAAGGAATACATCTATCTAATTTTAAAATACTTTAAACTCACAATAAAGCATAGCAGCATAGACAAATTAATTTAAAACACATCAAATCAAGCTTTTAAAACAACATCATTTCTTACCCTGTATGTATATATCTCTCTAGACATATATACATACATACATACAGTGGCAAGAAATGATATACCACAAAAAAAAAATACACATGTTAAAAAACCTTTTGAAAAAATTAACAAGTTAAATAAAATACATTTCTTTAGTTCACTTACCATTACTTGCCCCCACTCCACACAACGTATGTAAAACAACCAATGACTTTACTGTATACCATATGCACATATATCAACAGGTGTCCCTCCTTAGAGGAGACACTAACTACTGCATCTCGCAGGACGCTACCTCCACCTCCACCGGATGATCCCACCCAGTGTTCAGTAACCCCACACAGTATTACCCCACCCTCAAGTGAGATAGATATGTGTGACTGCGCAGCCACTATGTCCCGTGTGAATATAATATGACTCGTTGGTGCACTTGTTGATTACCACTCCGGTGCCCGGGCCTGCCAAGGAACTTCACAAAGGATCCTGATGTCGGCTGAATACAGGAACGACCACCCGGGGCAATCCCACCCGGATGGCTGCTGCAGCAACAGCGAAGGTCTGAGCCCAAACCTCTGGATGGACGCGCAGCATCTGCTGGGTCCCTAACTGACTCTGTATACTGTAGTAAGGGGCAGGGTCCCTAACCTGGGGCCTGTCCCTGACACAACTCACACTACTGGGTGACTCAGGGCTAGCTGGGGCCTTGGGGGCTGCTGTCCAAATGCAGGGAGTCACTGACTCCTGCCCCCTACCACCTTCCCCTAGCTTCTCCTCGCGCCAACTGCTCAACGAGCTCCAAGCCCGCGAAATGTATCTATTCCTATCTGCAGGGCAATCCTTCAGCCCTATTGGCTCCCTGGCGTCACATGGGGCGCTGCTGAGGCTCATGGGACTTGTAGTCCCTTCCAAGAGCCTTCCCTGGTAGGCTAGCGTTTGCGTGCTTATCACTGCGCATGCGCAACCCCCCCAATGGCCGCCGCAACTCCCTGGCCTCTTCCGTGCATGCGCAACCCCGGCGCATGCGCGCGCAACTGCAATGGCGGCCCCCGCTAGCCGGGTGCACCGCCGAGCCTCCTAAGGCTCCAACCGCTCCCTGCTCCGGCCCCCACCTTTGTAAGCAGCCGACGGGTCCGTCGCTGGCTCCGGCGGCACCCGCGACCGCGCTGCCACAAAGGAGGGGGGTTTCTAGGAACCACCGGGGACCAGGCTACACTCTCCCCCTGGTGAAATCCCAACGACCTTGCTTGGGTAGCAGACATAACCATGTACAAACGTTATATAATAAAAAATGCAGTACATAGAATATACAACGAATCACATGTGCTTTGTATGACTGGGTACACCACATAACAACCATCGTAATACCCGAGGCCAGCTGAGTGATTGCTGTTTGCAGAGACCAAGCGTGGGGTGCCCCTAACTGATCATGTGGGGGTACCTCACTTTGACATTTGTGAGCCTCCCCTGGGATAATCTCTTGACTATCATGCTCTGGGGTAACAGTCACTGGGTCCTTACTACTTTCTCTCCCTGGTGGAAGGAATAGTACAATGTCTCTTGGCCAGACCTTTACCCGGCCATCCGCAGCATGGATGCGGTAGGCCAGGAGGCCTTGACCCTTTCCGCGGTCCACCACATGGTGAATGGAGCGCTCCTTTTTGGGCCTAAAGGAGGCATTAGTTACCAGAGTGGTCACAGCACAGTCTTTGTTGGCTCCATTAGTCACTTCTGAAGAGATGCCTTCGGGATACATCACAAGCTCTGTGTCTTGAGACAGACGAACTTGGTGATCCGTTGCGTGGAAGTAAGCACCAGGCAGGGCCTCTTCACCGGATATCTCCATCACATCCTGCAGGGAGTAAAGGGTTGGGGCCTCACTGCTGCATTAACTCTCGGTGGCCAACAGGTCCTCGGGGACGCTGTCAGTTTCCACCCTGGCTGTCTTGGGACCTGTCCCCGGCACTTCTGGGGCAGTCCATTCACTTTCTGCAAACTCAGGAGCGTGGGATCCCAGTCCTGGGACCATTTGTGTTGGAGCGTACAGGCTCACACTCAGGTCATGGGCCTTTTCTACGGCCACCTCCATCAGAGCCTGTGGGGAGTAAGGAGGTTCCTCACCACTCCACTGGCTTGCGATGGGTTCCTCTTCCTCCGGTCCCGTCTTCGGATGTCCCTCCAACACACTGGGAGTCGCCACGGCCGTGTGACTCTTCCACGGAGCCGGCCGCACTAGCACTTTCTGCCGAGGGATGTCGCTGTGCAGCGGGCCCACAGCAGGGTCCGCTACAGATGCTTCCGCTTCACTTGGGTGGTCCGCCAGCTGGCATATCACCGCGAATGGTTGTTGATCGCTGAAATCACTAAGAGAGGATGGGGGTAGAGACACCTTACCCTGTGACTTCGGAATCTGTGGTTCAGGAATCTGCAGTTCTGAGGGTGGAACCGAATCTAGAACCAGGGTGCACGGACCCCCTGGAACATCTGCTACAGCCCACTGACTCGGTGCGACCACCGCGTTGAAGCTGTCCATTTTGAGCAATGTAGCCTGAAACTTTTGTGGTTCTAGAGCCGAGTATAGAACCATGGTTATAGCATGTGGAGCCTCCGAAACTTCTGTGGTTGAGGTAGATGGGTTAACAGCATCTTTCTCTGCTGGTTCCGGCTCTGGAACCGACTCTGGAACCGGATCTGGAACCGCGGTTAGAGTGCTTGAGCCCTCCGAAACCTCTGTGAGGGGGGTAAGTTGATTACCTGGATTGACCAGGCCAGTATGGAAGTCGATCGCTTCTTCCTTGGCGGGTTCCGTAGGCTGCAGCAGCACAGGCTTCAGGAACTGTGCTTTGCAGAAGGCACACTGGGGTCCCCAGGTCAATTTGCCACCTGGGAAGTCACATTGGTTACAGACACATCGTATGCATCCCTCATCATCCACTTCTGCCGCCTGATATTCTGCTGGTAGCTTAAAGGGCTCAAAGTCCATAATACCATATGGGGTATTCTGTCTCTGTGCTAAGCCACTCAAATCGCAGGGGCTCGGGTTTTCCTGCCAGACCCAGACAAGTTTCTGCAAAACATTTTTGTGCAGGCTGGTGGCATGCAACATGTGCGCTCTCCTGACTTGGCGGGAGACGCCATTTTAGGTGTGACTCACTGTTAGCATTTCCTGATAATGGAGCCTCCATTTTGATTACAGTCCTTTTAACTACTCTATGGCTCTTGGCATATACAAGGGGGTAGCCCTCTGGTGGGGCCTCTGGGGTTTGTAAAGTCTGAGGGGCATTTTCCCAGCATATGGGCCGATCCGTCATCAGCAGTATGGTACTCCAATGACCAGTGGTGTCATACTTCCGTTCGTTCACCCATAATCTGTCTAGCCCCAGGCGTTCCCTTAGGTACAACTTGTCAGGAATCGGCGTTCTCCACGCTCCCCACACAGAGCACTCCCTAACCGCAGGGAACCCCGGGACACACAAAAAAATCCTGCCTTACCGGCCTCCACGGCTCCCGCCCCTGCCGCCGTCGCGGGATCACTCCCCTCGGCGATTCCTCTGCTCAGCGCCGGGCGCGCCCACGCCCTCCTGCACGCACACCTGCACCATCCACTGGCTCGGTTCACGCGCGTACACGAGTTACGTAGCACGCTCAGTCTGCACACTCTTCTTCCCATCCCCCGGACCTCAGGCTCCGCCCCTGCACACTGCACGGGCACACTCAGGTTATCAACAAGACTCACCTGGCCTGTTATGCCTGCACCAATCTGCAGTGTCTCCCTGTAGCTCTTCCTGTACCGCCTACATTCCTAATTGAACCTTCCTGCTTTATCTAGCTCCTCTCTGCTCTCAGTCTTTGCTCGACATAGTCTCTGTATGGAAGTACTTCTGGATTCTCTCAGTGTTTTCACAGGTTCTGACGCAGCTCGTACGACTACCCCCTCTGGCTCTCGATCTCGGCACTCCTTGGACAACGCTCACTCTGGTAACCCCTTGAACACGGCTTGGACTACGACCTATCTCCACTCTCCACTCCCTGACTTCGGCAAGGCATCATCCACTCTATCTCTACAACCGGTACCGGCAAGTATTGTCTACCTTACTACACCTGGCCTTGCAACGCTTCATACCACACTCCGGACACGCTCCCTTTGCAGGTGCGTGTATTACCACTTCCCCCTTCAGCTCAGGGGACGGGTCTGGTCTGCGGGCAGCACCGGCGTAACACAACTGGATTATCACCCCCAGTTCTCCAATGGGGACATTCCCTACTGCTACCACATGGCTGGGTACTTCGTTAACCCGGCAGGCCCAGTCATGAACCCCCTGGCTTGTGGGTAGTAACATATTGCTGCTGCCCCCACAGAGTTGGGGCTCTGGCGTTTGCTCCAGACCAGGACAGATTTTTATGGCACATTTCGGTTCAGGCTGAAGACAAGCAACACTTGCACTCTCCTGCTTTGACATGAGACACCATTTTACTGGGTCAGCGTAGACTAAGAGGTAACCCTCAGACGGGCACTCTGGCATAATCAGTGCGGACGGTGCCTCTGACAGGCATATATCCTCAGTGTGGGTTGCCACAAAAAGTATCGTTTTCCATGTGGACGTGGGATCGTGTTCTTCATCTAAGACACAGGCGTGCGGCCACCCAGGAATTTTACACATATAATGCCTGACCTTGGCAGCGGGTATAGTTGCGGGAAGGTCTCCTACCACCACCACCTGGCCAGGTTCAAGTTATTGCCTCAAGGCCCAGGCAAGGACCTCGTGTCCAGACTTTACAACCATGATGGACAATTTTGACAAAAAAAAATAGAATAGGGCGCCCCAGGTCTGATCTCAGCAGCGCCTCCAAATGTAACCCATATTCCCCCCTCCCCCCCCCCCAATAGCAGATAGGGTGTAGGTGAGGGGATCCATATGCGTTACCCAGTGTGGTGCGTTACCTGTTAGGCTCACAGGAGGCCTAAGCCTCTGCCGCTGAGAGCCTGGGGCACGTATGACACAATATGAATAACCTCGTACTTGGTGCAGCGCCTCCACCTGCGATGGCTCCCACCAGAGGGGGAGTGGTTCCTCGCAGGAAAATATATATATCACTCTACACAACGTATGTAAAATAACCAATGACTTTACTATATAGCATATGCACATATATCAACAGGTGTCCCTCCCTAGAGAAGACACTAACTACTGCGTCTCGCAGGACGCTATCTCCACCTCCACCGGATGATCCCACCCAGTGTCCAGTAACCCCACACAGTATCCTCCCACCCTCAAGTGAGATAGATATGTGTGACTGCGCAGCCACTATGTCCCGTGTGAATATAATATGACTCTTTGGGGCACTTGTTGATTACCTGCCACGGAACTTCACAAAGGATCCTGATGTCGGCTGAATACAGGAACTACTACCCGGGGCGATCCCACCCGGATGGCTGCTGCAGCAACAGCGAAGGTCTGAGCCCAAACCTCTGGATGGACGTGCAGCGTCTGCTGGGTCCCTAACTGACTCTGTATAGTAAGGGGCCTGTCCCTGACACAACTCACACTACTGGGTGACTCAGGGCTAGCTGGGGCCTTGGGGGCTGCTGTCCTAATGCAGGGAGTCACTGACTCCTGCACCCTACCTCCTTCCCCTAGCTTCTCCTCGCGCCAACTGCTCAACGAGCTCCAAGCCCGCGAAATGTATCTATTCCTGTCTGCAGGGCAATCCTTCAGCCCTATTGGCTCCCTGGTGTCACATGGGGTGCTGCTGAGGCTCATGGGACTTGTAGTCCCTTCCAAGAGCCTTCCCTGGTAGGCTAGCGTTAGCGCGCTTATCACTGCGCATGCGCAACCCCCCAATGGCTGCCGCAACTCCTTGGCCTCTTCCGCGCATGTGCGCGCAACTGCAATGGCCCCCGCTCCCTGCTCCGGCCCCCACCTTTGTAAGCAGCCGGCGGGTCCATCGCTGGCTCCGGCGGCACCCGCGACCGCGCTGCCACAAAGGAGGGGGGTCTCTAGGAGTCGCCGGGGACCGGGGCTACATGTATTAACAAGCATATTGGTGGAACATTACAAACCAAACATAACTTACAGATTGTAACTGGTTGAACATGTTATCAAAGTCCATGTGCAATGTACCATGACAAGCTTTTCTGTTTATTTTCTTCCCAAAAAAATTTACCGCCCTCAAAACAACATCTTTGATCTCTTGTTGTACAGTTTCGAAACTTGATCCGATTGTTTAATATATGGCAGTAGACTTTTTTTTTAAAATCCCACTATTCGTCTCATGGGTCGTGAAAGACACGACTCATGATTTCCAATTTCTTTTCTTCAATGGTAACCAATAGTTTTTTAATTCCCTGTCAGCCTTCGTTTTTTTGCCAGCGGTTCCTGGGACGTAGCGTTCTTGCAAAGTGAATCATCATCAATAGTCACGTCTCCTGCTGCGTCTTCCGTACTACCTGGCGGTTCTACATGTGAAACTGCTTTTGCAGGCAACATTAGTTTGTTCTCTCAAAAACTGTATTTTATAAAATGGACAGGAGGACATGAATTCAAACGTACTTGGTCCTGCGTCCCCTGAGTGTGGCTGTTTTTTATTTATTTTTATTCTCTACGGACTGATACTTGGGTGGGTGGGTGACTGACACATGGGTGGGAGACTGATGGGTAGGTGACTATGACTGATTGTGGAAAAAATGCTGTATGGTGCTCTAAAACAGTGATCAAGACTATTACAAGTCCATAAATGCCTTCTTTAACTGTATAAATCCTTGGAGTATCACGGATAAAGAGTGATCCGCTCGAAACGCGTTAGTGGGGTCCCGTGGGCTCGCTGTATTTTTATGTTTTGATCCATTAAATAGTTTTATATCTCTCGCAGTTTTTTCTCCTTTTTCTGTGCCTAGTTGTGCTCCAACTTTCCCTTACTGCTATGACTGATTGTGGGTTTGGTGTCTGTATTCATTCACACACAGACACACCACAGATTCTGACACTCACAGACTCTGAAACTGGCACTCAGTCTCTGACACTCACAGACTCTGACACTCACAGACTCTGACACACACACCCTGACACTGACACACTCTGACACGAACACACGGGGGGCAACGGAGCAGGGGGGAGGAAAAGGAGCAAGGGGGGCAAACGGAGTAAGGGGGAAATGGAGCAAGGGGGGGCAAACAGGGCAGGGGGGCAAATGGAGCAGGGGGGCATGGAAGGTAAGTGGGAGGCATGGAGCAGTACTTACCTTACCATGCAGGATCCATGCAGGAAAAGGCGGCCTCACTTTGCCGGCTCCTATAGAGCTTAGTACGGGCCAAATAAAATCCTGCAGTGCGCCAGCACGGGCAGCCAATCATGGGGGGGATTTTTTCTGTGCAGAGAAGCAAGCGCTGCCTGGCGGATCCCAGTGCGCAAAATCATGTCAAGGGTTCCAGCCGCGCAGGGGACCCGGGCGGATGGGCCCCCTGACTCACTGGGCCTGGGACGCCAATTCCGGCTGTCCCCCTTGTTGGCGGGCCTGTCCATGATATTAAAATTGCAAAAAGGATAAGCACACCTGCACTTTATACTGTAATAATCTTACAGAAGTTTGGGCCTGTTCCCTGGCAGAATAATGGAGCTTTGTTCTCATTGGTTCTCCTCCGCTCACGTGACCCGGCCATCGCCGTAAAAAAATCACATTTTTTTGTCTCCTCTAGAAACGCTAGTACAGTCACTCACCCGCACGCGTGCTCTATGGCTATTTTAATTGACTACATGTGTTTTGTTTACGGCGCACGCAACTGTGTGCACCGTCGCATGAAGTATATACGCGGCCGAAGAACATTGTATCCAAAAATTGGAGTTTCTGATTTTTGGATATTAAAAGACAGAAGAATATCAGAAATACGATGATTAATTATGGAAACAGTGTTGCACTATATTCTGCTGTTTTCTAAACCACATATTCCCTGGGATATTTTGGCTCTGGATCCTGTTTCTCTGTAACTGACAAGATGATTGGAAATCAGTGACAGCCTTCCCCTGTCCCCTGTAATCCAGTGCAGCCCAGTATTACCCTGCAGTGTTATGGAGCAGAGTATTAGAGGAGGGGTAGGAAGTGTTCCTGAATCTCAGAGGTTTGGGTGGGGAAGGGGCAGCTGATACGTCACTATTCCCCCCTGCTGCTGTGATGGGATGTGCCAGGCACCCGAGGAAAGTTTTGCACAGGAATGTAGCACTGTGGCTCCCATCACAATAATAAAGGGAGCCACAAAACCCTGTCCCCCTACACAAGGGATGTGTGAGATCCAGACACAGTGAGGGATCTACAAGGTTTACACATGGGGGGGGGGGGGGGGGGTGTTATATCTGCCCTTCCTAAATCTCCTCTTATCTGAGTCAGTCATTCTCACCAGTCTCAGGTGGTTAAGATTAGATTGCAAGCTGTTTGTGCCAGGATTGCTGCAGCTGCAGTATGATTACAGATGTGGTGACGTCCTGTTCTAATGAGAGACGGTTACAATGAGGAATATTTCTGTGTTTCTTGGTCCAGGAGAAATCCCTCCCCCACATTACAGAGCATTCTCTCAGGTTTGTGTCTGAAGGAAACAATGTTTATTACATTCCCGTTTAATAACAGTGATAGAGAAACTAGAATCCTTGTGTGTACTGAACCTGCACTTCTTATTTAGGCTTTTCATGTGTTGCTGCTGCCCCCTGCTGCCAAAGTGAGGAGGGACAGGACAGTATTTGTCACAGTCCTGTGAGGACTCTTGTTGTCACTGTGTCTCTCGCACAGTAATAGAGGGCGGTGTCTTCAGTCCTCAGGTTATTCATTTGTAGATATAACGTGTTCTTATTATTGTCTCTGGAGATTGTGAATCGTCCTTTAACTGAATCCTCATAGTTTGCGTTGCCCCCATCATACCTAATCCAGGACACCCACTGGAACCCTCCCCCGGGACTCTGTCTAACCCAGTTCCACATGTACAGTATAAATAAAACACACACATCAATAAAGAATCGTTCTTTACCTTAGTAGCTATGTGCTACGGTAACGAAGAAGCATTTCTGTATTTTAATAATATTGTACAGTGAGCAGGGGGTTCCCTGAGCCAGAAATTAATGCTCAGGGGACCCCCTGCTCCTGCACAATATTATTAAAAATACAGAAATGCTGCTTCATTACCATAGCGTATAGCCGCTAAGGCAATGAAGGGTTAAGGCAGAATAAACAATAAATACATTAAATACATATTTTTAATGTGTGTGTTAAACCTCCCTGCCTTCACTGTAATCTATTTAAAACCCCTCCCCCTATTGTGTGTGTTAAACCTCCCTGCCTTCACTGTAATCTATGTAAAAACCCCTCCCCCTATTGTGTCTGCTAAGCTTCCCTGCTTTGACTAATCTATGTAAGCCCCCCTCCCCCTATTGTGTCGGTTAAATCTCCCTGGCCTGTGTTTCTGTGAGTGCAGTGTACTGTATGTAAATGTGGGGAGGGGGATCCCGTGTAAATAACCACACCCACACCCACTACCCACTACCCACCTGCACATGGCCCCTCCGCTGCTGCAAAAAAGAGACAAAAATTAAAACATACAAAGTAATGTCCCCTAACCCCTTAATCACCATAGCGGTTATTAACCGCTACAGTCATTAAGGGGTTAACCCACCCCCACCCACCACTCGGGATGCCTACATACCCTCCCACACTAACCTCCCCCCTCGTGAGGCCTAACCACCCTCACCCAGTACCCAAAAGGGAGGCCTACCCACATACCATTGGGGAAACACCCCCCCCCCACCCCCAGTACCCACAATACAAACAATACAGTGACCCACAATATACATCATTCTATTTATTAAATACATTACCCACCCCCTGTGCCTCCCCATAAATACAAGATTTATTCTTTTACATATAGGGTTCATATCGCAGCCCCACGCGAGTCCCCAGTGGGCTGGCGGGGCACCTGGACAGACCTACAGGGTACCAGCAGCCCTTTTTACACAGGTTCTGGAGGCCTCCTGGTGGGTCCCGCCAGCACCATGGCCCCCAGGTGGTCTCCTTGGGTCACCGTGGGCCACAATTGGGTCCCCACGGTAGGCCTGCGGATGTCTGGGAGCCCCGGGTCAGACCCACAGGTGTCGGCGGGGCCTCGGGTGGTTCCCACGGGGGTCTGGGGAACTCACGAGTGCTCACTACGGGTCGGCGGTGCCCCCACAGAAGTGGGACCACACATCATCATCCCTGCACCTACGGGTCGGCGGTGCCCCCACAGAAGTGGGACCACACATCTTCATCCCCGCAGACTACGGGTCGGCGGTGCCCCCACAGATGTGAGACCACCGCTTCATCCCCGCATGTGTCACTCGTGGAACCACCAGCCTGATACCCGTGGGATACCCGAGGAGACCCGCAGGTGGTCTCCAGAGGTCCCACGCAGAACCACGGAACCAACCCTGAATGTAAAAAAAATAAACCTGGCCTATACATTCAATACATACACCCTCCCCCCCCAACACAATAATGTGCAAAATAACTATTATCCAGATATGGATAATAGATTAATTGCCCATTATTAAAAACATTAACTAGCATATTCAAATAAATAAAGTACTACTGACCTCATCAATACGAAGTGTCCGTGGCCAGCAACATCCTTGTCTTGCCCACAAAATACATAGCAAATACAAAGCCAATACATTGCAATTACATTCAGATATCAATTAACCCCTTAAACACCTTATCAGATAATAACCGCAAAGGTGATTAAGGGGTTAAGCCACACTGGCCCGATACCCACCCTTCACCCATGAATTTGTACAGTGGCTTCATCATGCAACTATATATACAATATATATATATATATATATATATATATATATATATATACACAGAGATATATATATATATATATACATGTAGAGGTATCAGTACCGTGTTAGCCGAGCTTCAATAATCAAAAAATAAATAGATGATATCGTTCTGTGGCTAACTAAATGCTTTTATTTGTGCGAGCTTACGAGATACACTGATCTCTTCTTCCGGCGATGTTACAATGAATGAAGCAAGGGTATTCTTAAAATCAGTGTCTCTTGGAATTTTATCTGTGCTGGTCCTTCACCCAGTGTGGATGTGTTTTATTGCTAGAGGTGTCAAAGGGTTCCTGAAAGCAAGTGAAGAAAGAGTGTGTATGTGTAACATTGTGAATAAAAATGAATGGAGAGCCCACAGTATATACAGTGCTTTACACAAGGTGTGTGTAGAGTTGGAGTGGATATAAATGGTGTGGGTGGGTGTGGAAATGTGAGGGTTTGTAGCACAACTAAAAGTGTGTGTGGATACTTTGTGGTCCCTATTGGTGTATAGGGATGGAAAAACAAGGAGTATTAGTATGTGTGAGAGACAGCTGTGTGTGCATACATATAGCACAGTATGTACTGACATGGCCTATAGCGCTCATTGGAAGAGAGATCACTAGTGTCAGTAATGGCTCATAAAATTTCGATCTCTGTTTAGGCCACTGCTAAGTGTCCCGAACAGTTGCATAAATTTGTATTCATGCAACCGTCTCTCTTTCGGTGTTTTAAGATTACCTTTGAGTATGGCAACCCTCAGATCGTTCATCTTATGGCCAGAGTCAGAGAAATGTTCGCCAACAGGACTGTCTCTTGTTCCGCGTGTGATGCTGTGGCGATGCAGGTTCATTCGCTTGTTACACACACATGATGAACCAATATACAAATAAATGTAGAAGGGTTATCAAAACCATACTGTCCTACAAATAACACTTCTCCATACAGACACACTACATTACAATGAATTTCCTTTAATAATCCTAACTGATCTTACAATCTAAATCATCAAATGCCAATGAAACACCTCACATTCCAATGAATACATTACAACCAATCAAGTAAACAAAAATCAATTAGAAATCATTATTCACATCCCTAAACAATTGACACTCCATCCCGAACAATGAAACAATTAACTAATTCACGCCTAGAGCAGAACAATTTAGCCTGTGAAACAATATAAGTACCAACCAGAATACAACCTTTAAAACCAAGGCTATCCCTGACCTCCCTCAAACACACAATACAATACCAAGGATTACATCTATCTAATTTTAAAATACTTTAAACTCACAATAAAGCATAGCAGCATAGACAAATTAATTTAAAACAAATCAAACCAAGCTTTTACAACATCATTTCTTACCCTGTATGTATATATCTCTCTTGACATATATACATACATACATACAGTGGCAAGAAATGATATACCACAAAAAAAAAAAATACACATGTTAAAAAACCTTTTGAAAAAATTAACAAGTTAAATAAAATACATTTCTTTAGTTCACTTACCATTACTTGGCCCCACCGACTCCCGTTGCGCAGCTTACTCACGAACCAATCCACCAGGCACAGGAACCCATAAAATAATAAACCATAAAAAAATAAACATTAAACTAAAAATCCAAATCAATCCACGGGTCTTCTAATTGTAATCCATCTTCATCTGTATTCTTCTTTCTTCTATCTTCTTCCGGGGTCTTCTTCCCGCCTTCGGCCACGCCCTTGTCTTCTTTCTTCTCCGGAGGTCCTTCCTCCGCGGCGTCTGGCTTCAAAATGAGACGACATAGGCTTTTAAAGGCCTATGACGTCACATTTTCGTCATATGGTTCCCACGGTCCTTATTGGGCCATGAAAACCATGTGTTTTGGACGATAAAAATAAAAATGATGACGTCACTTAAAGGCAATGAAAGCACAGCCAATCAGAATGGCTTTGCTTCAATTGCCTTTAAGATGACGTCATTAAAAGACACATGGCCGAGCACACATGGTACGGTAGCCAATCAGAGCGTGGGAAGTCCATCCCATCTCTGATTGGCTCTAGTAGACCATGTGACAGAGGCTTGGGGGAGAAAGGATGTGACGTCAATAAAAACCTGTCACATGGTACTAAAGCCAATCAGAGCATGGGAACTCCATCCCCTTGTGTTGTGGGCCCCCCCTCTGGGTGCTCGCCATGCGACCTATCGTGGGGAGGTGTACGGGCAGGAGCGAGCGTGACGCGTCCTCTCCATGTTGTGGCCGGTTGCCGGGGATGCGTGCGGCCGGTTGCTAGGGCCGCGGTCGGGTTGCGAGGCGCCGGCGGTTCCCGGTGCAGGGCGCCGCCATGTCAGTCCTTCGCGCAGGCGCACACTGCCGAGGCGACGGGAGGCCCTGAGGTAGATCGCGCATGCGCGGGACAAGCGCGCGAAGCAGCAGCAAATGAGAGGAGGGCTCTGTAAGGGGACTTCAAGTCCCATGAGCCTTTGGAGTGGCCCCGTGACGCCAGGGAGCCAATAAGGCTGCAGGAGTTCTCTGTTGGCAACAAATAGATACTTTTCACGGGCTGGAGCACGTTTCAGTTGGTGACCGGAACAGCTAGGGTAAGGAGGTAGGGTGCAGGAGTCAGTGACTCCCTGCACTAGACCAGCAATCCCCCTAGGCCCCAGATAGCCCTGAGTCATCCTAGTGAAGCATTGTAGGGACAGGCCCTAAGTTAGGGAACCTGCCCCATTAGCTACTTGATAGTAAGGGATAAATAATACTGTGTGTCTTGCTGAGCGAGCTGGACTATTATCAGGGTGGGACAGGTGTGTGGTGCATTACCTGTTGGCTCACAGGAGGGCTGAGCTTCTGCCACGGGAAACCTGGGGCAATTATGATACTAATGAGTAACCACGTACTCGGTGCAGCGCCTCCACCTGCGATGGCTCCCACCAGAGGGGGAGTGGTTCCTCGCAGGACAATCACAATAACCATATACACGTATGTGAGATAACCAAATAGCTTTTAGTTTGGAACACAAGAAACACATATATATATCACACTTTATATAACAAGTGTCCCTCCCTAGAGGAGAATATATATATCACACTTTATATAACAAGTGTCCCTCCCTAGAGGAGACACTAATCACAGCGTCTCACACAACGCTAACCTTGCGCCACGGCGGACGCTAATACCTTATGCGCCACAGCAGACGCTAACACTTGCACAGAGAGATCCCCCCCTCGTGTCCAGTAACCCCAACCCAAGGTCCCACACTCCCAACCCCCCCTCGTGTCCAGTAACCCCAACCCAAGGTCCCACACTCCCAAGTCATATACCAGCGTGTGTGTGTGTGTGACTGCGCAGCCACTATGTCGAGTGATAGGCCTTGTTGGTGCACGTGAGATTACGGGTTACCTGCCGAGCACTCCAGTGCTCGGACCTGCCACGGACTTCGCAAAGGATCCAGGCGAACTCCTGCACGATATCCAGATCCACCACAGGATGATCCATCAGGGGCGATCCCACCCTGATAATAGTCCAGCTCGCTCAGCAAGACACACAGTATTCTTTATCCCTTACTATCAAGTAGCTAATGGGGCAGGTTCCCTAATTTAGGGCCTGTCCCTACAATACTTCACTAGGATGACTCAGGGCTATCTGGGGCCTAGGGGGATTGCTGGCCTAGTGCATCCAGAGAGGTAATACTGGACACATACATGTCCAGAGAGGTAATACCAGACACAAACATGTCCAGAGAGGGAATACTGAACACATACATGTCCAGAGAGGTAATATCGGATACATATACGTCCAGAGAGATAATACCGTACACATACATGTCCAGAGAGATAATACCGGACACATACATGGCCAGTATTCCCTCTAATTTTTTACTGAACCGAGAGTCCAAAGACAGGACAGTCCTCTTCAATACCGGACACCTGGCAACCCTAGTAGATTACAATATCTCATACAAGGCAAAGGGTGCCTTATTTTAAAGTCTACCTTGTTTAAAAATGCATTTACATTTGTAATAAGTGTTAAAAATGAAATATGTTCTGAATTATTTATTTTTCACATATGAAAAAAAATATTTTAAAATGAAAACTATTTTCAGTTGATTTGCTATTGAGGATATGTTTTATAATTGGGATGTAGCCTTCCTTAATTATGGATTGTCCAGAACATCTTTTTAAATGTACATAATTTGTGCAGCACAATGAAGAAGCAATAATGCACAAAACAGCATGCACATGTAATAAGCAGCATTTACATGTTATAAGCGGCATACACATGTAATAAGCGGCATTCACATGTAATAAGCGGCATTCACATGTAATAAGCGGCATTCACAGCCTAAATGAGTAAAGTGGTCCCTGTGCGTAGGAGCTTACAATCTTTTAGGGACCATTGTTCTCCTGTGATGAACGCTAGTCCTGTAAAAATTGAAACGCCACATTTATTCTCACACAAAGATTGTAAAGAACTCCATTTCTTTAGCAAAGACCATTTTTTAGTGCAAAAGATTAAATCCTGCACACGCATTGAGAACGTGAAAAAGAAAAGATAATGATACATTCAATTTTTTTTTTAACCTGAATGCTCATTTTAAAATATAAATGCTTACAATTTAGAGTGTTTCATTTAAAGAAAAAAATCTCAACTGAAGAGAAGACTCGGGTAATTAGGACGTAAGCCGAAACGTATTTTTGTGCAATTTCAGAAAGATGAAACAGTCTAAACATTCCGTTGACGACGTAAACGTCTCGCTGGAGAAGGCATGCGTACAACCCGTGAATGACCAGCACACGCTCACCTTTACTCTCTAGGGTTTCCAAAAGAAGGTTAGTGTCAGTCCCGGGGGCGGTTACACATTTAATGGGTTAGAAGAAAGAGAACAGGGAAAGGTGAGCTCAGAACATGCACCAGCAGATCCATACTTACAGGCCTGCATCTTACATTCGAATTAGTGACAGATCCCATCAGGTTTTTGATAACAAATGGACTATCACCGAGTGCTCCGCTATTGGGATTATGTGTTTCCTTTTGGCTTAAAGGTCTGGATGTGGTAGTTAAATTATTACTGATCCCAGGTAGAACCACGGTGTACATTGCTATGACGCCGTTAGGATAATTTGATTATATATAGTATATTGTGGTGTGCTGGAACGTTGTTCTGTTAGTTTTACGCTACTGTAGGAGGCTGGTGGGAAGGATTTTGCCAAACGGGTTTACATCCGGCAGTAAGTAACCAACACATTAAACATGAAAGATCAAATGGGAAGAGTTTTTACAATCTTTATCTTTAAGTCTCTGGTGATGAGCCGGTCTATCATAAAATCTATAGGTAAATAGTCAATTCCTGGTTTCACAACACTTTGCAAACTAATTATGCCATAATTTGTGCAGGAAATACAAAGGTACAGGATAAAAACTATATGGAAAATGTGGAGAAAGAAAGTGTTCGTTTCCCATAGGCCATCAGTAAGTAAAATCTTCAGTTTATGGGTGATTACATCTTTCTAAGCAACCCAATTACATTAATTAAAAATGGCTGCTACAGGGAACAGCCCCATAACAGGCACCAACTTTTGAGGCGAAGGCTGCACGGTTTTAGTTACATAGTTACATATAAAACATACAGGACACCTAAAAGCTCATATTGAACCACCAAAATAACCAGAACATATATATAAGCATATAAGTGTCACAGAGGAGTGCTACGGAGCATGGCAATATATATTTAAAACCAAAGACAGAACATGAAACACAGACAGAGCTCAGTGCTACATCCAATGAAACTTATACACGGTACAGTGCCTAAAAATATATATAGATATCTTTTGAATAAAATTGTCTTTTAGTTTAACTCTTTGGCCAAAGTGTTGTAAGCCCTTGAGCCCCTACACGGCAGACCACATCTCAAGGGTACCCAACACTAATATAAATTCTTAATAACCTGTGCATTACCAGGAAGAATGATTTATAATAAATCTGTCAAAATTAGTTGCATAGTTCTAAGGCCTCGGCCAAAGTTATTGCTTGCTGGCGGAGGCGCGCTTCCGCTCAGCACTGAGCCCCTACAGCCGCAATTAGAGCGGCTTTAGTAGGGGCTCGCCTACGCTTCCGCAAGCGTGCGGAAGCGTAGGTCTTAGCTGAATTTTAAATTTCAGAGCTCGCCGGAGCGCAGGGCCGGTCACGTGAGCGGTTTGCCCAATGAGGACGAACCAGCTCCGTGACGCCACTGGCCCGCCCCCGGCCCGCCCCCTGTCTAAGGCCAGGGAAAGCACCCGCTTTCCCTGAGCCTCAGCACGCCAGCGGGAAGCTTGGCCGAGGCCTAAGTCAGATTGAAGCTCTTATTAACCTGTACATTACCAGGAAAAGCACTCTGTATTAGATTTGTCACAATCAAACTGCAAGCAAGCAAGTTCCCCTGAGAGTGGGAGATGCAATGGAGTGAGCTTTTAACCATTTGAAAGTGGGAGGGGGTGAGCTTCAAACTAGGGAGGAGGAGCCACCCTCCAATCAGCTAAGACCAGCTGAACAAGGATTGTAAAACATACAGGACACCTACAAGCTCATATTGAACCCCCAAAATAACCACAACATATATATAAGCGTATAAGTGTCACAGAGGAGTGCTACTGAGCATGGCAATATATATTTTAAACCAGAGACAGAACATGAAACACAGACAGAGCTCAGTGCTACATCCAATGAAACTTATACACGGTACAGTGCCTAAATATATTATATATATTTAGGCACTGTACCGTGCATAAGTTTCATTGGATGTACCACTGAGCTCTGTGTTTCATGTTCTGTCTCTGGTTTTAAATATAGTTACATATAGTTACATAGTAGATGAGGTTGAAAAAAGACGTACGTCCATCAAGTTCAACCTATGCTAAATTTAGACAACAGATACTTTATCCTATATCTATACTTCCTTATTGCTATGCAAAATGTTAAAGATGTGTCCAGTGTTATTCGAACACTGAGAATATACACAAAAATTTGCCATGTATGGTGCATACTCCATATATAATAAATATAATAATACATTATAATAATAAATACAATACAAAATAAATATGCAGCAAAGGTACAACTTCTATTTCAGCCACCAGGGAGCGCACTAATACACAATGTATCAACTCAGGCTGCACCATCAATAAATGCTTATGCATCATTTTGGCTGCTTGCTGAGTCTGACCGTGTGTTATTTTGAACCTACGGCTACTCACCCTGCACTGTGCTTCATATTCATTGATAATCTCCGCAAACTTCTCCTCCTGATTAAAGAGCTCTGAATGTTGGGGATCCGTCGGCCTCTGCAAAACAAGGAATGCAATTTGTGGGGTGCGGATACAGAAGAGCGGCGTGTATTCCTCGCTGCAATCACTGGCACACACATCTCCTTGCATTCTCCTCAAGGACTGATTCAGACATGTTAGGAGAGTTTATTTTGCCAATATCTATTCTTATTTCCCTTTAAACCATTTATTGTATTAAAATGCAATAGGTTTTAATATATCAATTTAATTCGCTCAGACCCGTTTGCAACATTTAAACCCAACACAGATAGTTCCCTCCAACTAACATTTCTAGATCACGGCTCGTGGTGTTCATGCAAAACACACCCTCTTTAATGAAAGGGTTTGAATGTACAATGTTGCACGCGTACAGCAAAAATATAAAGGGTATTTATTTGAATAAGGTGCACAAAAGGCCCAGACCCACAAAGAGGGGACGCTTTAGCACGCCTTTACTCCCCTTCAAATGATAAAGCGTGGCACACTTCTGTGGATCAGGATCCAAGACTGGATATTGTTTAGGAAAACCTTGACCTACAGGTTTCTAAATAAAATGACCCTTTCTTTATTCATTCCCTCACAAGAATGTTGTTAAAGTAAAGTTATGGGTGAGAAGTCGAAAGCTAGTAAATGTGAATTTATGGGCCTGGCCCGGGACTCATCAATCGCTCCATCGCCCTATTGCTGCGCATCACGTCATTTATTACATCATTGCATGACATCACTGATCACAAATTGAATAACCGTACCGAAGGGGGGAGGGAACAAGTCTGTGACAGGAGGTTTGGGGTATCAGTGCTAGTAACAAGTGTACCAATTTTTTGGATTATTATTATTATAATTTTCCTCCTCTGATCTGTTATCTCCAGCTATCACGGTTTGGGATACATGTATTTCTCCTCCCTACTTCCATAACATAAATAATTGTGCACCGAGCAACCAATGTTACCTTGTCTACATCCATCTGCAGTTTTAACACCTGACTTTCAGATTCGTACAGTTTTCCAACTATTTCGACCATTTCCTTTTGTAATCTGCCGTTTTCCTGCAATATAATCACAAAACAAAAAACTGGTTACCTCCCATTTCCCTTCCACATGGAAGTATAGACTGACATGCCAGGTAAAGAATAACCTATTCAGAGTAACACTATACAGATCTACGCAACATTGAACTGGTGAACAACAGGATTCTTCTCCGCTGAAGTCACTAAAGAGCACAGTGACAAAGTTATGGGTTATGGACACTGGTTTCCACAGGCCCAGAACTTGAAGGAACACTTGCTGCACTGTAATCCAGAAAATCGAGCGTCCGTGGTATTACGAGTGCAGTTTGGATATTCCTAATCTTTTGGAAAACCACTGGGGGGAGGGGGAATTAACTGCATTTTACCTTCACTGATACATTGAGCTTCTCCTTCAGAAAAGCCTCTTCCACCTGAAGGTTGTGCAGGTCGGCCTCCAGTTTGGTTGCGTGCTGGTCTGTCTGCTGCATGATCTGCTCCCTCTCGCTCTCCAGCTCTGACCGAATCACTAACACCTTATGTCTGTAATCCTGCTCTATATCCCTGCAACACAACACATCTGTAAACACAACCACTGGAAGCCATGCAGTTTAGAAGGTTACATTTTGGTCTTTAAAGCTGCAGTTGAAGCAATATCCTGCATGTGTGTTTTTTTTAATAAATCAGTTGTCTAGTAAGAAAAAATACTTTTAGCATTTTCTATTTTTAAAAAAAAACAACTTTGAAAGACGAATTTTCTTGTATTCTATTTTAACAAGCATGCTGGTTCCTATAGCAACCATTTACATTCCCCAGATCTAAAGATGTCGCCAAACTTCGCTGATCAATAGACGAAGAACGAATTGACCGGCAGCTATGTAGTTCTTTAGGTAAGTAGAGATTGCCCACATGAAACTATTGAAGTAAAAAAAAAAAAAAAAAAAAAAAACGGGAGCTTGAACTGTAGCTTTAACTCATTCAGTACAAAAGCAGTGAGTGACGATTTCTTCCATTCACTCCATCGCTGCAATGTTACATGAAATTTTCCAACAAATATACTTGAAAGGCATCTACTCACAGGATCTGGACTAGTGTGTAAATAAAGTAAAACCCTATGCTGTTCAGAACAGGGCAGCTGCTGTCTTGTTACTATGAGCTCCTAGCCTCCTAGTTTAGGAGATTCTCACCTCCAACACAGAAGTACTTTTGGAAACGTAAAAAAAAAAAAAAAAAAAAAAACCTTCAGGCAGCCAGCAAGTCAATTAGTAACTGGGACCTATGTTTCACCGTTGGCGATTGGCTGTGATGCTGGAAGCTGTGCAGAGGCCATCTTTTTCCGGGTTAAGGATGGTCACAGTCAACCATTAGGAGATCCCCTGGCTCAGAACAACCCGCACAAAAAAAGTGATGACAAGAGGAGATTGCTGCTTTAAAAGCACCAAAAGATCTCAAAATAGTTTTAAGCTTACCCAGGGGGTCCCACGGAGCTCACCCATGGTCCCATAACCTCTGGGGACCCCCGATTCCTGATATATATATATATATATATATATATATAGTATACACAAAGAAGCGAATACCGCATCACTACCAATAAGTGAAGCAAGGTCTAAACCTACCTAAGTCAGAAAAATATATCTGAAATAGTTATAACAAAAATGTAAGCTGTAGGTGGTGCTAGAGGAAGGAGATAGATATGGAAACACAAAAAAAAAACCTCTAAAGTAGCACTCAGACAAATGTTTGCAAAGAATAAAAGGGGTACTTTAATTAAATTAGAAAAAAATAACAGACATACAAACAACTAACTGGAGAGCCTGCCTGACTAATGAATAATAAAAAAACCCAATGAGCACAAAAAAACAAAACATAAAAAAAATAAAAAAAAAAACAGAAAAACATAGAATGCAACATATCTAATAAATGGACCCAAAAAGAAATAATGCCTAAG
>WSYH01003662.1:45000-63773 GCA_036426205.1 Ascaphus truei
TATGATTTTATATTTAATCCTTGCCCGGGGCTTGTAGTCAATTTATTTCGGTGGATTATCCAAGGCCTGTCATTTGCTTCACACACAACCTTGTGTAAAGAATGTAACAGTGTTATTGGATTCCCTAAACAAACCACGCTAATGGGAACGGTTCAGTGGCGGTCAGTTTTTTGGGAAATGAATTACAAGTTGAATTTCTTAGCCGCCTCAGAATAGGGGAGGTTTTAATTACCCTGAGCCTACCCTGTCCTTACCAGAGAATCAATAAAGATAAGGAGGGGGGGGGGGGAAGAGAGGGCTCTGGCGGCATAAACTCTTGTTGAACATAGTGACATCATTGCAAACACATGTAGGAATTAGATATGGGTTATAAAAAAAAAAAAAAGGAATAAATAAGCCAAATGTAACCCCTTAAAACAGGTTACTGACCCTCGTTTACTTTGTCCCTATGAGGAACTGCCCCTTCCACAGCTTTGTCACCAACAGGACACACCGACTATTGCTTATTATTCAGAGGCGAGGGCCCAGGACTCTGGAAATCCCCTCCTGGGACAGAAGTGAATTAATTCCAGGGACATGTTTAAGGCGTGTCATGTGGGTAATTGATTTTTTATTTTTATCCAAATCGGACACCTATCAATCAAGGGATGGGGGGTGGGATTTCCTCTTTTTACTCCCCGTGAGTGATATCACTGTTCGTTCAGCCAGTGCTTGTACAGCCCCAACCTCTAACTTTATTGGTTCTCTCATAAGGACAAGGTGGGGGGAGAGTAAAGAAAAACACTTCCTTAGTCAGGGGCCCCTAAGGAATTCAACCGGGCGACCATGTGAAATTGCACCTTTAAAGCAGCATTACATATATGCAGGAAGGGATACAAATCAGTTCAAATGCTTTTGGGGCAATACAATCTATCGAGAAAAGGATGGGAAATGTGTTTTTTCCCATTGACTTGCTTTAAGTAAAAAAAGGTGTCAAATTTTCACCAAGTTGTGAGGAAGTCTCCATTATAAATAGGAATAGTTGTCCAATAGGGTGTAGGAGAGTGCAGTAATTTGTTTGTTAATGCAGTACATTAAGTTCTACATGGAACCTAAAATATGAAAATCTGCAGTAGTACATGTACTGTAAATTCAGTGGTCACTGCAAAGCTGTATTTCATGACTGTGGAACATATTACCCTCCCCCAGCCCTATATATATAAAAACCGGACTGTCCTGCAGTTGGTGAACCCTTTCAGCACACAAGAGCTTTTCATGTGTCACTTGTCCATCCAGCGTTGAAGAGGTTAATGCAGCATTCAAATCTACTTCTAAGATAACATAAGACAATAGATCCTTTCAACTGGAAAGAGCTAATCTGCAAGGGTTTAGCAGCAAAATAGTTCGCTGAACCAGGTGGTGCTCAACTCCAGCCCGCCCTCTGGTGTTGTCCCCAAGAGGGTAACTTAATAAGTTTAGACTTTTCCTGTTAGCTAACTTGGGGGAGGGTGGTGTGTTGGTATAAATAGTTTGTTACACGTGGCTGTATTAGTGAGCAAGAAGATCTGGTCTTGCAGAGATAGATCTAGGGGAATCTCCATGGACACGAGTAGCCCAAGTGGTGCACCTAATGCAGGCGGAGGCATGCAACAGGTAGACAGGAATCCAGGAGACCTCTAGAATGGCAGAGGTCTTGTGTCTAAAGATGATAGGATCACCTAGCCCAAGCCTGGCAAAAGTCTGAGCCCGATTTGTACCCCTTCCTTTCAAGTTTAGTACCCCCATCGATTGGGAACCTGGGGACCCTTAGTTGGTTGTGTATTATTTTTTAGAAGATTACCCTATTGAAGACTTATTACTGTTATTTAGTTTTAATTCTACTATTTGTGAAGAATAATCGCGCAGAATTTGTTTTTCTTCTGTTGAGATTAAGAACTAAATTTTTGTGGTAAAAAAATCGGTGGCGTCCTTTTTAAAACTTCTCCACTCGGCTCTGCCCAAGAACGCAATAGCCACCTACCATCTTCCTTAGAGAAAACCTGGCTTATCAAGCAGGCCCCCGACTGTGGTCCCACAACCTCTGTTATATTCTATGGGTCCAGGTATAACCCTCTGGCCAGGTACATTTAAATTACTGAACTGGTATTTTACAAACACATTTGCAGCTAAAGGAACCTAAATTCTGCCTGCAGGCCCATTTCTTTAATGAATGTTGTGTGAAGCCGCAGAGACAAAATCACACACATTTATTGTTGGGTCACTACATTTCCAAATGGGCACATTTTCAGCCTCAGAATGATCTAGAATAATGCAGGGTTCTTACTGCCGGTGATGCAGCTCATGCTTGTAAGATGCCAGGGCAGCGAGGTGGATTCTGTTTTTGGTAGCGATGAGCTCATTGTCCAAGGCTGTTGTGAACTCCACCAGGTTCACTTGCTCTTCAAGACTGAAATCCAGACTCTGAAAATAGTGAAGAAATATATCACTGCAGACTGGCAACCTGTGCATATGTTCCAGCACAAAAAGAACATAACGTAAACATGGTAATCAAATCACACAGATCTAGCTTTGCAGATCACATTAGGAAACTAAAAAGATCTCTAATGCACAGCATCTACCCTGGATCTCAACTGGGGTTCCCCTCTCGCTGCATTTCCCCTTTTCCGGGACAGGAATATTCAAGCACATTGGAGCTACAAAGCATGTTCACAAGTAGAGCAAAGAAGACACTCGCTTAATCCATTGGGTGCCCATGTGCCATTTTTGGAATGGCACATGGCTACGGCCCTTGTGCTGTACCCAGTATAGGATAACAATGCTTAGCGTGGTGCCCGATTAAGTCTGAAGCTCTCACGGGGGGAAAAAAATGTGAAAAAAAAAAGGAGGCATCAGTCACCTAGATTTAAACCATTATAACGGTCACCAACATTAGTTCTCTTTGGTTCTAGGAAGCCCAGTTTAGTTAGGAAAAGGTGAGAATAATTTGCAATGGAAGGAGAATTACGCCAAACTAGTGACTTTTTACAGGGCCTCATTTATGTTGGGCCAGAGGGGAGGGGAATATTGATGGCCCTATATGCCACAGATGACTATTCCCATTCTAAAACATGTCGCTGGTTACCCCTCCCTAGCTCCTTCTATTTCTCCATATAACCATTCCCCAAATCGCAGATTTGTTTAAGGAGAGTAAGAAAAGGAAAAACGAACGGGACACAAAAAGGTACAGAACAGCAGGATGCAAATCACAATAGACATGGTACAGTACCAGGAGACATACTCAAAAGAAAGGTCTCACTATCAGAACAAAATCTGGCTTCATAGCGTCTGACGTCTTACACCGAGATGCCATTTGAATCCCAAAAGAAAAATGAGGAGTTCCCAACCATTAAAATGTCTTTGCCGTTTTCAATCCCCTCTTCCTCCCAGATGGCCATGATCTGCTCAGGAGTCACAAATCCGGAACCATCATCAACACTGGAGAAGAGGTGCAAGCCCCCGCAAGCAGACACCAGAGAGGGCGTGGTCGTCCTGCGACTACTGTCTTCTAAATGCTGCAAAGATAGGACAAGAAATACCCAACGTTATAACCACTTCAGTTATACGAAGAGAGTGAAATTCTAGTAGCTGGAGCTAAACAATTGCAGCGTGAAATGTAGCAGTCATGATACATTGTACTGGATACCTCGTAAATAACTACATATAAAGAGTAAATTACTACATATAAAGACTAAATTAGTACATATAGAGAGTAAATTACTACATACATGTATAAAGAAGTCTCCTACTTAAAATAAATATGGGAAATAGTTGAGTTAGCGGGCTTTTATGGAGCATGGTGTGAGTAATAAGACTGTTATTAAGGATGATAGGTTGTGAATTTTGGATGTGGATCTTGTGTTTCTTTTGCTTTTTTGGTCACGCCTCAACAGCACTCCAGTATATTGCCATAAAACGGCAAGTATTTATTTATTTTTTGTATCAGATGAGCCAACCATAACTGGTTTAGTATTTCTGGAAGGATGGTGACAACTTTTTAACTGTTTTAGCTCCCCACCTACTCCCCGCTGATCTGCTAACCACAAAATAGTTTGCAAGTCACAGAGTCTCTCTCCATGAATGAAAGAGAGAAGGGCGAGGAACGTGCTAAAAATGACTGAATTGGAAGTTAGGACCGGCCTGATTTGCGGTTACCTTGGGGTGGTGGGCAAACTGGTCATGCTTTGGCCAAATTATGTAACTAAAACCTCAATTTAAATGAAATATTGCAAATAGCTGAAGATTGTCCCGCTTTTATGCAGAATGATGCGATTAATAAGAGGGTTAATAATGATGAAATGTTGCAATGTTTGTGATTGCAGATGTGCATTGATCTTGCGTCTTTTACATATAAGGGCTGTTATATAGTGCGACCGCACGGCAGTTATAGATGGCTGAGATTAGTCAGCCCTTCTATACAAGGGCCGCGCGCGCGGCAGGGAGCCGACAGACAGCGGGGAAGACGGGGAAAATCATCTTTTCGCGCCGCTACCGGCGCTGAATGTGTGTGTGTGTATGTAATATGTATGTGTGTGTGTAATATGTATGTGTGTGTGTAATATGTATGTGTGTGTGTGTGTGTGTGTGTAATATATATGTGTGTGTGTGTGTGTAATATATATGTGTGTGTGTGTGTGTGTGTAATATATATGTGTGTGTAATATATATGCCGCGATTAATGCAACAGAGGAGAAGATGGCAACAGTTGCTCAAATTTATCAGTATTTTATTGAAAACTATGACTATTACAAATTTTCGCCACCTCCTCATACCTGGAAGCGTGCAGTAAGGAAAAGGTTATGCAGTGATCCATGTTTTCACCGTATTGAGCCCCAATTTGTTGGAGGGTATTGGTGTGTATCACCGGGTTTTTCCGGTATCTGTGATCATGGAGGCGGCAAAAGGCGAAGGGTCATGTTAAAACCAACTAAGAAACGACAGTCGCTGCCAAGCAATGCACCAGAACCAGCACCAGCACTGAATCCAATGACGGTCCCACCGTCAGTGACAACCCTGAGCCTGAGTCTGAGCTGGATTTTGCGTGCAGTTTTGATGAAGCTTGCATCTACCTAAGCGATTTCCCGACTCACCTGCTGACTGCAGATGGACTAGTCGCGCTGCTAACTATCGACGTGGATGATGAAGAAAGCTGGACTGGCAGTGGACCGGCCCCGGCACTACAGTAGCTGAATTGGAAATTCAATGGTGAGTACTGTATTGTTGCCGTATTATTTTGGTGGGGCTGGCTGGGTACTTCTTTAGGGGGCTGACCATTACTGTACATTAAAACTTTTTTTTTTTTTCCTCAGAAAAGAAAACGGCTAATGGGGGGATTTCAATGGATAACATTGTACTGTATGCTGATGTTTTACTGCCGTACAGTATACTGTGTAATAAACCCGAAAAAATAAAACTATGGATTTATTCTACATGTTCAGTATCGTTTCATTATGTGTCTTGTACAGTATACTGACAGTGGTATACAGTGCCTAACATCTGGGGGCAAAAATAATTTTATTTCTAGGTGCCCTAGAACAGAAGTTCCAACGCCAATTGTCCATGAACTTGACCGAGGCCCTAAGTAGTTCCCACGCCAATTGCGCGAATATAATGTAAAATAACCCGTTCTGTGTGTCTGAGCGGGTTGAAAGTCGCCTGGTTCTCATGCGGAAGGACCCTTGCCATAGTGGCAAAATATCAGCTTTGCACGGCCCACGGAAGTGGAGATCCAAAAAGACATTTTAAAAGCACATTACCAAAGTGGCTTTTTTTCTGCCATGCAAGTCAATGGCAGAAACCTGAACTTTAACATCACCCTGACTCCGTTCTGTTGCCACAAGAGGGTCGCAATTTGCCATGCAATCCTGCCGCAACTAGGACTACATGTTGACCGAATATGGGCCTTCTAGGTTGAACAGAACCGGACTTGTGGGTTCCAGGTTTCTGCTCATTCTGACTTAGCCGGTTCAAAACTTTTACAAAACATTTGTATAACATGGAGATACCTGATAAATGGACGTTTACACTATGAATATTAATTTATAATACAGTATATAGTATATATACTGTACTGTGTATAAAATCTGTTTGTTTTTGGTGCATGGGGCACAGGGAGTTAAAGTGACTTGCTTTTTATGTGCTGTATTTGGGGCTTGTCTTTGGGGGTTTATTCATCCAATTATTATGATGAACTGCCTTTTGAAATTACAGTGCTTGCTGCTAACTATTTCAGCCACACACCTCCAGAGTTTTTAATCCCTCCCTAGCCAAGCGTCAATGGTCTGACTCACACTATCCTGACAACAACCCCCCACCCCCCTCTCACTACTGGGTCGTTAACCTTCTGGGTATTGCCATTGTGTTACTAATCCGCCCTCCCCTAGCCCAGCTTCAAACGTTCAGTACGCCTGCGTGTAATCACACCATCCCCCTCCACCAACCTTTAGAGGCCTGCTTTGGAAAATCCCCTCTCAAATTTGAAATGTAAATCTGACTGTGATGTGCACAGCACTGTGAGAATTGAGCGTAAACTGATACATGTTTTCACACCCTGATGAAATACAGTGTCAGCCAGTATGGTTTACAGTCACATGTTTTAAATTAAATACAGTACATTCTTTAATATCTTTAAAAATATATATATATATAAGTATAATGTAAAATAACCCGTTCTTGGTGACTGAGCGGGTTGAAAGTCGCATGGTCCTCATGCGGAAGGACCCTTGCCATAGTGGCAAAATATCAGCTTTGCACGACCCCCGGAACCAGAGATCCAAAAAGACATTTTAAAAGCACATTACCAAAGTGGCTTTTTTTCTGCCATGCAAGTCAATGGCAGAAACCTGAACTTTAACATTACCCTGACTCCGTTCTGTTGCCACGAGAGGGTCGCAATTTGCCATGCAATCCTGCCGCAACTAGGACTACATGGTGACCGAATATGGGCCCTCTAGGTTCAACAGAACCGGACTTGTGGGTTCCAGGTTTCTGTTCATTCTGACTTAGCCGGTTCAAAGCTTTCTCCGCCATTACGCTCAATGCTAGTTCCCTCCTCGCCGGCGTGACCCTTTCTCGTCGCCATTACTGCTCGGACCCTGTTGGGGTCAAGTGAGGGGGTTCCTAACATCTGGGGGCAAATTTTTTTATTTATAGGTGCCCTAGAACAGAAGTTCCCACGCCAATTGACCTAGTTCCCACGCCAATTTCTCTAGTTCCTACGCCAATTGCGCGACCAGGCAGTAAAAAATCAGTGCAGCAAGCCTCTACATTTGTTACTCTGTATTATTGTACAGTACTATCTAAGGAGCAAATGGAAACAATGCACATTACAGTGAGAGAAATGAACATGTTCTTTTATTGGTGCACTCAATTCAAAAACATTTATTTACAAATACAATGTTGAAACATTTTAAGTAACAGTAACAGTACATGGGATTGGTGCGCAACATGTCAGGTCAGAACCTAACAGTCATCTAGAGGGCAGCAAACAGGGCAGGTTTTCAGCGGCGCAACCTTGAAAAACCGTGAGTTGACGCGCTCCTCGAGGATGGAGTTGTGACAACTGTCGTGTAAACAAAAAACACACAACAACCATCTCCTTTGTTTTTTTAAGTACAGCAGGTAATCGTAGGGCCCCAACAACATGTGCCCGTACAATACCGTTCGCGCACAACAGTAGGTCTACATTGAATGTACACTACCACATTGTACGTCCATGGCCGATTCACTTTGACATGGCGCAAAACGCCATTAACCTGCAGTCCTATTACGCCTTTATTACAGGATCGCTGAACAGGATCAAAAGCGCCGCCAATTCTTCCACAATTTTTCTTCCTAAATTGGCAAGGAAGGAGCCTTTTTTTGGCGAGTCCCATCGTTAGTTCACTTTGAATGGACCAAGCTGACCAGTACAATGAGTACGGGAACAATGAGTGGCTCTTAAAAACATGATCAATGCCCATACTTGTGGGTGTCGTATTTTGAAACACAGAATCCTACTAAAACCCTATACTTATCACACTGAAGCTGCCACCAAAGGCAGATCGAACAAGGGTTGATGCATCGCGGCAACTGTTTTATGATGAGGGAGGTGCAGCTTGAGGACGGGTAGAATTTGGATGCGACCGATAGGACGGTTTGTGTGCTTGAGGAGGAAGCGCAAACAGTGATTGCATCGGCGCATGGCTTTGTAGCGTTCCTGGGGCGATATAGGTCGTCGACGGGGGTTGATCAGTCGGTATACGCGTCATATCCCCACTGCTAACATGATACATGAACTAATGTGACTCTGGATCGGAGGCCGTTGCTTATCTGTTAGTGGTTTGAGTGGCTCGTTGGCGGATGGGCTTGGTGCATGTCCTTGATGCGAAAGGGGAGTCCAAGTCCCTAATCACATCCATGTCACCCCCTGCTCCAGCGTCGGGGAAACAGGGGCTAAACACCGAGCAAATAATGTATGCCGCGCTATAATCAGCCTCTATCTTCTCCACTCCATCGATCCATGCCGCTTGTTCATATTTGTAGACATCCTGGTCCATTTGCTAAGACACCCGCTGCTCCACATTAGCATATTGTCTCCAGAACCAGATCATCTTTGCCCAGCACAATAGAGTTCCCGGGGAGATTCACAGTTATCCATTACAGGATCCGGTTCTATCTAATGAGCTGCTTGTGCATGGCGTGTGGACATCTGGGGGGATGGGTGCGGTGCAATGGGAAGGATGAGATGGGGGGTTCCCTGGACAGAAGACGGCCTCATCTGAGGAGGTGGATGGCGAGGGAGACCTGTGGATACCCGGTAGAGGAAGAAGCCGAGCGCAGCGTCGTCGAAGAGGGATGGAGGAAGGTTACCTTTGGATTTCCGGGCGAGAAGCACCAGGGCGATCTAAGCGGACAAAGGGGGGGGGGGGGGGGGGGGGGGCGGGGGGGGGGGGGGGGAGGGTGGGGGGGGCGGGGCGCGAGGGGGGGGGGGGAGGGGGGGGGGGGGGGGGGGGAAGGGGGGGCGGGGGGGGGGGAGAGGTGCGGCCGACGAGGGGGGGGGGGGGGTAGGCGGGGGGGATAGGCGGGCGGGGGGGCGACGCGGGGGGGGAGGGGGGGGCGGGGCGGCGGGGGGGGCCGGGGGGGGGGAGGGGGCCCGGGAGGCGGGACCTTCTGGGGGGTGGTGCGGCGCGCAGAGTACGTGGGGGAGAGAGAGGGGTGCCGGCGAGGGGGAGGCGGGGGGGGGGGGGGAGAGCGGGGGGCGGGGGGGGGGAGGGGGGGGAGAGGGGGGGGGGGGGGGGGGGGGGGGGGGTGGGCGGCAAACCCCCAAACACAAAAAGCAAAAACAAAAAAAGAATACCCCCGATCCCAAAAAAAAACAAAACCTAAAACAAAAAAAAAAAAAAACAAAAAAAAAAAAAAACGGGGGAGGGGACGGGGGGGGGGGGGGCGGGGGGGGGCGAGTGGCAGTGGGGGGGGGGGCGGGGCGGGAGGGGGGGCGGGGGAGGGTGGGGGGGGGGGGAGGGGGGGGCGGGGGGGGGGGGGCGGGGGGCTAGCAGGGGGGGGGCGGGGTAGGGGGGGGGGGAGGGGGGGGCGCGGGGGGGGGGGGGGGGGGGGGGGGGGGGCGGGGGGGGGGGGTGGGTAGGCGGGGGGGGGCGGGGGCAGGGTGGGGGGGGGGGGGGGGGGGGGGGCGGGGGGGGGGCGCGTGGGGGAGCGCGGGGAGGAGCGGCGGGGAGGGCGTGAGGGGGGGGGGGGGGGAGGGGGGGGGGGAGGGGGGGGGGGGGCCGGGGCGTGCCGGGGGGGGGGGGGGGGGGTGGCGGGGGAGCGGCGGGAACCCTAAAAGAAAACAAAAAACAAGAAAAACCAAAAAACTAAACAAATACAAAAAAAAAACACCAAAAAAACACAAAAAAAACAAAAAAAAAGAAAGGGAGAGGGGGGGGCGGAAGGGGGGGGGAGGGGAGGGGGGGGGGGGGGGGGGGGAGGGAGAAAGGGGGTGTTTTTTTTTTTCGGGGGGGGGGGGGGGGGGGGGGGGGGGGGGGGGGGGAGGGGGGGGGGGGGGGGGGCGGAGGGGGGGGGGGTGGGGGGGGAGGGGGGGGGGGGGGGGGGGGCGGGGGGGGGGGGGGGGGGCGAGGGGGGGGGGGGGGGGAGGATATGAACAAAAACAAAAAAAAAATAAAAAAAAAAAAAAAAAAAAAAAAAAAAAAAAAAACAAACCACAAAAAAAAAAAAAAAAAAAAAAAAAAAAAAAAAAAAAAACAAAAAAAAAAAAAAAAAAAAAAACAAAAAGGAAAAAAAAAAAAAAAAAAAGAAAAAAACAAAAAAAAAAAAAAACAAAAAAACAAAAAAAAAAAAAAAAAACCAAAACAAAAAAAAAAAAAAAACCAAATTATTTTTTTTTTTTTGATGTTTATGAGGGGGGGGGGGGGGGGGGGGGCGGGGGGGGGGGGGGGGGGGGGGGGGGGTGCGGGGGGGGGGGAGGGGGGGGGGGGGGGGGGGGGGGGTGGGGGGGGGGGCGGGGGGGGGTGGGGGGGGGGGGAGCGGGGGGGGGGGGGGGGTGGGGGGGGGGGGGGGGGGGGGGGTGGGGGGGGGGGGGGGGATTTAAGACGGCTGCTGCAACGGGCAAGAGTCATCAGATGGAACCGGAGAAGATGGGGGTGGAGAAGACGGGATGAAGATTTCCGGGACAGCTACAGCAGAGTCGTCGAAGCATATGGGAGGAAGTGGTCTGCGGATTCGATGGGATGGCTGCCATTCGTTTTGTGTAGAGAGCGTATTACCGTATATCTTCTTCACATAATGAGGCTGACATCTAAGCCAACCCTTAGCCTTTGGGGTCAGCAGAAGGTTTTCTTTATTGGCCTTAGCCTGTCGCTTTTCCCTTGGCGTGGAAATGGCTGCTGCCTTTCTCTTTTTCACGTGACAGGCACGGCAGAGGTGAGAGTGTTCTTGCGTCCACAGAACCGGGGATGCTCCATGGAAGCGGGTGGCACAATGCAGTATCTGGACAATGGCAAGTTCAGATAAAGATCAGCGAGTGGTGGGCTATGCAAAGTGTGTGACCTTTTATGCATGGCGGCCAGGTACAGGTGTTGAAAGTGGGTGTACTCTAATGTGAGTCATTAACGTATAAATACACCATCCTTTTTGTGGATTCACTGCACATAGAATACACAGACTAAACATCGAATATACATTCTTGTGTTTGTATTTCTTTCTACTCGCAGCAATGCCCGTTAAAAAGATTTCCAAGGATCTCAGCATGCGAATTAAGGAGATGTACACGAGCGGACACCAACTTGCAGATATCCAGCGCTGGTTAGCTACTTCTGACCTCGTTGTGCCAGCAACCACCGTGTGCTATCATACATACGGAAAAAACAGAGACTGCAAAAAGGCACCAAGGGTAACTAACACGTAAGTACAGTATATTTATAAAACTTAAAAAAAATATATATAGAAAACTGTACTGTACATCTACAGTACAGTTCTGTATCTACTGTAATACTGTTGTTATTTCTGTTGATTTGTATTACAACATATTTATACTGTAGTACAGCTGTATACATTTTTTGTATATTTCAATTAATCTTACAACGGTATATCTACAGTAGAATGTATATTTATATTTATAGTACAACAGTATATTTATTTTGTATATTTATATTCATAGTACAACAGTATATATATTTTGTCTATTTATATTTATAGCACAGCTGTATACATTTTTTTGTATATTTCAATTAATCTTACAACGGTATATCTAGGATGTATATTTATAGTACAACAGTATATATATTTAGTCTATTTATATTTATAGTACAACAGTATATATATTTTGTCTATTTATATTTATAGCACAGCTGTATACATTTTTTGTATATTTCAATTAATCTTACAACGGTATATCTAGGATGTATATTTATATTTATTAACAAATCTACGTAAGTACCAGCACTCACTGTCTAATAGCCTCAGTGGCTCTGCTCCTTCAGCTGCTCGTGTGGAGTGCTGGTACTTACGTAGATTTGTTAGTACTATACAGGGGAATAAGGGTCCCCTTTTGTTCCGTGCACCCTGCAATTGCATATATTTAACACTATCAGAGTGCTGTCTATCGTCCCCTTTTACCCTTATATTTATATTTATAGTACAACAGTATATATAGTCTATTTATATTTATAGTACAACAGTATATATATTTTGTCTATTTATATTTATAGCACAGCTGTATACATTTTTTATATATTTCAATTAATCTTACAACGGTATATCTAGGATGTATATTTATATTTATAGTACAACAGTATATATATTTCGTCTATTTAGATTTATATTACAACATATTTATACTGTAGTACATTTTTTGTATATTTCAATTAATCTTACAACGGTATATCTACAGTAGGATGTATATTTATATTTATAGTACAACAGTATATTTATTTTGTATATTTATATTCATAGCACAGCTGTATACATTTTTTGTATATTTCAATTAATCTTACAACGGTATATCTAGGATATATATTTATATTTATAGTACAACATACTGGACACCTAACAAGCTCCTATTGAACCCCCAAAATGACCTGTTTACGTCTGGTAATTCATGGGTGTACTTGTACTAACTGTACTGATTGCGGACTGGAGGATGGCGAACTACTTAGGTGGCTGTGCACCGCGTTCTCGTGGAAAGAAAAAATGAGCACTGTTCGTAGGCATTTTAACTGTATACTCTCGTCAAACTAGTCACCTGTACTGTTATACTAACTAACTACTTTATACTCTGCTATTGGGAAAGAAAAATCTGTGCCAATACTTACCTTATCATACGTACCATATACAATCTACGCACTGTGTCTAGCTTTCCTGATGCTTTTCCCATACGTGCGATGAGAATGGCAACACATGGCAATATGGTCCTTTTTAAAAAATACATTATATTTATTGCATGCGTTCCACGGTGATACATCGCAATCCAAAAACTCAGTATTGTCCTTTGATCAACAACTCGTCCTTTTTGGAGGCGTGTCACATCACCACTTTCCGACATGGTCCTTCACTGATCCAGACCATTTAGATCGTAAATTGACGTCCGGTCCTTCTTCCTTGTTACAAGAAAGGACAATTGGTTTAGAGCTAAAAACATGGGGAACAAAAGGGACACGGTCTACGTGCACTCTCCGCTGTCGTCTTCACCCAGTTGATGCCAGCTCTCCAGGACTACTGCCGCCGTTTTGGACGCGGTGTCTTGGAATCAATTGTCCCTGGAGAAGAAGCGGTGAACCATTGGGAAGTCCGTTTGTATATTGCAACTATACCTCGGGCACCACTGGTGTCCTTGGAAGAAGCTTTATTCATGATTCCTATAGCAAGCAAAGAAAAGTGCTCAAAAACTGCACAATCAGTACAGTACAATGTGACATACGGTAAGTCACTCATAGTCAAGGACAAGTGCATTAAGCGCCGATTATATTTTGAATAAATTGTTACCTTCAAAGATGACATGCATCCCGGTCCACGCCTAAGATGGGCCCGGCCCACCATGCGCTTCACAGGTGTTTTGGCCGCTGCTTCAAAACGCATATCGGCTCTTTTTTGTGAACGCACATCTTGCAAATCTCTCCCGTGACACCGTAACTCATCAGTGAAGATGCAATCCTGTAAAGTCTCCCCGCTTGTCCGATCATGCTTGGGCCCGGAGCACAACTCTTGAGTTTGTTTGCGTCCCCCGTTCATGGGTCGCGCTGTATGACAAGGAATACAAAAATTAGCGACAGTGCAGAGCAGTTTGCTAGACAAGCGACTATTTAACCCGTCCTGTACTGTCAGACTAACCTCACATCGTCCATCATTCCATCCATGCGTGCTTCTCATTTCTTATGCTGCTCTCTGATACAGACAGCATTGTGCTTTTCCTGCAGTAGTGTTTTTAACCCTTAATGTGCGCGCCCTCTCATCATTCCCTCCCCTTATTTTGTTCCACCAAAGAGTTGTCTCCCTCAACCATGTAAAGAAATTATATTGTTTTATTAATATATGCAGCAATATAAAATGTATATCTATAGACTCAAATATATTACTAGTTGACTATAAATATAAATATACATCCTAGATATACCGTTGTAAGATTAATCTGAATATCAAAAAACTGTATACGCTGTGCTATAAATAATAAAATAGACAAAATATATATACTGTTGTACTATAAAATCTAATGACCTAAGGTAAATATATATACGTGTTGTACGATAAATATAATTATACCATCCTAGATCTACCGTGTAATATTCATTGAAATATACAAAAAAATGTATACCTGTGCTATAAACATATAAATAGACAAATTTATGATTAACTGTTGTACTATAAATATAAATAGACTAAATATTATATATACTGTTTACTATAAATTTATTTTAAAAACCAGGACAGAACAATAAAACAACCAGACAAGGCCCGTCAGTTTTTAGCACATCCAGATGAGACATCATACTACGGTAGGCAGTGCCTACGAATATATACTGTAATAAATATCTATAAGTAAAATGGGGACTTTTAGTTGACTTATTTTTTTGGGCAATTGTTGTAATGCGCTCTCTGACAGCCACAGGCAAGGCTAGACTACTTAATGCAGGGTCCCTAACGGCGTAATATAAATTCTAATAACTGTGTGAATAACAGGAGAATGATTATAGATAAATCTGTCAATATTAGTTGCAAAAGTCTGAGTCTGCTGAAAGCTTTTATTAAACCTGTAGCATTATCCACCAGGAACGAGCACTCCGTATTAGAGATGGTCACATAGGCCAAACTGCAGCAGCAAGTTCTCCTGAGTGAAGATGCTATGGAGTGAGCCCATAACCGATTTAAAATGGGGAGGGGGTGATCTTAATTAGGAAGGTGAGGGTTGCCACCCTCCAAATCAGCCATGACCACACTAGTCTGGACCAAAAAAAAAGAAGTTCCAACAATGAAACTGGCCACCGTAATCAAGCTCCTCCTCGTGAACCCCCAAAATGACTAAGCGTCAATAATATATAAGCATATGAGTTTCACAGAGTAGTGCTACTGAGCATGCATTATAATATTTTAAAACGTAAACAGAGACAGAACAAAAACACAGACCAAAGCTGGCGAGTTTTTTTAGGCACATCGCACGTGAGAACTACATACACGGTGGCAGAGTGCCTAATATATATATGTATAAATATCTAATACGAGGAAAATGGTCTTTTATTTGACATTTTTGGGACCAAATTGTTGTAAGGCTCCCCTGAGACCCAACTGCCCAAATACAGACCTACCTATCAGGGGTCGCCTTACGCTAATATAAATGTCTTAATAACCTGTGTAACTAAGCAGTACGGCATTATTATAGTAATCTTGTTCCCGAAATATAGTTGCAAGAGTTCTGAGTCGTGACGGAAGCTATTTTTAACCACTGTACATTACCTAGGAAAATGCACTCTGTATTAGAGATCTGCACACAATGCCTAAGACTGCAAAGGTCAGGCTAAGATTCGCCTGAGTGGAAGATGGCTTATGGAGTAGCCGCTATAACCATTAATGTGGGAGGTGTGAGCTATAAATTTAGGAAGTGAGGTGGCCAAGTCCACTCCATCCGACCATGACTAGCTTGTACGAAGAATTGTAAAACATCGCTTGACCCCTTAACAAGCTCCTATTGAACCCCCAAATGACCCAACATATATATAACATATGAGTGTCACTAGCAGGAGTGCTACTGGAGCCGATATGGCTAATTATATTTTAAACCAGAGACAGAACTAAAACACAGACAAAGCTCAGTTTTTAGCTACATCCAGTGAAACCGCAAATCTCGGTCACAGTGCGTCTAAATTTTATGTATAACAAATATACTAATCAAGTAAAATGGTCTCTTTAAGTTTTGAACAATTTTTTGGCCCACAAACATTGACTGTATGTAAGCCGGACACGCTTTCCAAACGTCCAGGCCAGACTACATATCAGGGATCCCTAACCTAATATAAATTCTTCAATAAATACGCGTGGTCATATCAGGAAGACATGATTTTATCAAGTAAATCTGTCAATCTATGATTGCAAAAGTTCTGAGTCTGACTGAAGCTTTTATAACCTACATTAGCCACTGTGAAATGTTGAAGCCTTGTATTAGAGATGTCACAGCCAAACTGCATACTGCATGAAGCAAACAGATTCCACCTGAAGTGGAAGACTATGGGAGTGACGCTCCATACAACCTATTAAATAGTTGGAGGGGTGAGTCTATAAATTATAGGAGTGAGGTTGCAACCTCTCCAATCAGGCCATGACTATGCCCTGGACAAGAATTGTAAAACATACTTCGGAAACCTAACAAGTCTGCCTATTGAACCGCGCCAAAATGACCACACATATATATGAAGCATATGATGTCACATGGGTAGGAGTGCTCTGAGGCAGTGGCAAATATATATTTAAAAATAGATACGATCTAGACAAGAGACATAAACCGTCAATTGTCTAAGTTTTTTAGCACACTCGCAGTGAGAACCATAACATGGTAACCGTGTCCTAAATATATATGTATACATAATATCTAATAGTAATAAGGGTCTTTTTTGAGTTTGACATATTTGAGCCAAATTGTGTAAAAGTCCCCTGTAGCAACGCCAAGCGGTCTGCTTGGCGTTGGCTCAGGGGCTTACAACAATTGGCCAAAATGTGCACACTAAAAGACATTGTTACTTTTAGATATTATACTATATAATTATAGGGCTTATCGAGCACTTACCGTGTATGATCTCACGTGGATTGCTAAAACCTGACAGCTTATGGTTGGTGTTTTAGGTGTCTGTGCTGCTGGTTTAAATATAATATTGCCATGTCATGCATAGCACATCCCTCTGTGATCCACACTATTGCCTTCTATATATATGCTGTTGACCTCAAAGCATATATAGAAGGCCATATGAGTGCTCACACTGAGGTAGTGGCTTACTGGGAGCATCGGTATAACCTTTTTCCTATATACTTTTAAACCCCGAGAACAGAACATAAACACAACATGTTCCAAAGTCGCTGCCTAGTTTTTGTTAGAATCATCCGCCGCCGTGAAACCTCAAGCACTGCGTACCATGTGCCTAATACTGGAGGTTAAATAGCTAACCTAAGTACAAATGGTCATTTTTAGTTATGTCATTTTGGCCAAATGCCCGTAAGCCCCCTGAGCCTCAACGCCCACCAGTGCAGGACACATATCAGCTTGTTCGCCCATAACGCTGTAATGATAAATTCTTACTAACCTGTGCTAATATCAGGAGAGAATGATTTTATGTCAAAATCTGGGTGCAAGATTTTAGTTGCCCATTTTCTGTGGTCATTTTGGGGGTTCAATAGGAGCTTGTTAGGTGTCCAGTATGTTTTACAATTCTTGTCCAGCTAGTCATGGCTGATTGGAGGGTGGCAACCTCCTTCCTAATTTAAGCTCACCCCCTCCCACATTTAAATGGTTATGGGCTCACTCCATAGCATCTTCCACTCAGGGGAACTTGCCTGCTTGCAGTTTGGCTGTGACATCTCTAATACAGAGTGCTTTTCCTGGTAATGTACAGGTTAATAAAAGCTTCAGTCAGACTCAGAACTTTGCAACTAATATTGACAGATTTACTATAAATCATTCTTCCTGTTATTACACAGGTTATTAAGAATTTATATTAGCGTTAGGGACCCCTGATATGTGGTCTGCCTTGGCGTTGGCTCAGGGGCTTACAACAATTTGGCCAAAAATGTCAAACTAAAAGACCATTTTACTTATTAGATATTTATACATATATATTTAGGCACTGTACCGTGTATGAGTTTCACTGGATGTGCTAAAAACTGAGCTTTGTCTGTGTTTTATGTTCTGTCTCTGGTTTTAAAATATATATTGCCATGCTCAGTAGCACTCCTCTGTGACACTCATATGCTTATATATATGCTGTGGTCATTTTGGGGGTTCAATAGGAGCTTGTTAGGTGTCCAGTATGTTATTGCCATGCTCAGTAGCACTCCTCTGTGACACTCATATGCTTATATATATGCTGTGGTCATTTTGGGGGTTCAATAGGAGCTTGTTAGGTGTCCAGTATGTTTTACAAATCGATTTGCAAACACAGATTGAAGTAACTTTAAAGAAACGGTGAATGAAATGTGAAACTTGAATTGATCTAGTAAAAGAGAGCAGATTTCCTTATGCACGAATGTAGATAGCCATGCTAATAGCAGGTATCAGCGGCATCATTACTACATCATCTCCTTCCAAGAACTATAAGTGAGACACAAGTGGGTGAGGCCCATGTGAAGAACGCCAAACTACCAGATCTTCCATCACACAACCTCTCTAATGCTTACAGGACACCATGGAACATTCTGATGAGGAATGACGGGCCTTCCCAGTGTGGCCCGCATAATAAAGCCTTGCGTCTCTGAAACGGAATATTTGCTTTTCATTTAGAACTAGCTGAGAGACCCGGCGTTGCCCGGGATGTAAATGCGTAATAGGTAGTATTATTTATAAATTGTGGAACAATAGGTGAGTATTTGTTGTAAAGGTTGGATAATAATATTGAAAAGAAAGATGGAAGAAAATGTAATACGATGTTGTATAAAAATGGTTTATTGTAACCACACCACAGTACAATGTATATTTTGGTGTCATAAGTGATGTAAAAATGCATCTTCACTGATGAGTCTACTGTGTCACTGGAGAGATTTGCAAGATTTGCGTTCCACAAAAAAGGCCGCATAAC
>WSYH01003663.1:0-33998 GCA_036426205.1 Ascaphus truei
CCTGCCTTTCACCCCCCACCCCTGCAATCCCGGGCAATGCCGGGTATATCACCTAGTTATGTATAAAGACATTGCATGGACAGTTTCACATATTTTATCTTTTATGCGTATTAAACAGTTATAGATCAGATTAAAATGTGAGACAGCTTTCGTTTTGAAAGAACTTAGACTGGTTTGTGGCTTTGAGAGTCTCGGTTAGACTGTTCCAGGTGTGGGGTGCACAGGTAGAGAAGGAGGAGCGGCCGGATACTTTGTTGATCCTTGGGACAGCAAACAATCGTTTGGAGTCAGATTTCAGACATTATTTGTAAGCAAGACAGGAAAGATGCGCCTAGACTCGAGTGATGACCAATCTAGTTCTTTGAGCAGTTCGCAGTGATGTGTGTTGTAGTTACATTGGAGGACAAAGCAGCATATTGAATTGTAGAGTGTGTCTAATTTGCTAAGGTGAGTTTGGGGTGCTGTACAATTTATTATGCCCCCATAGTCTATAATTGAAATTAGCATCTGCTGTGTGATACGCTTTCTGACCAGTGGACTTAGGGGAGATTTCTTCCTGTAAAGTACACCTAGTTTGGCATAGGTTTTGGATGTCAGGGTATCAATGTGCAACCCAAATGTTAAATGGGAGTCAAACCATATGTCCATATATTTAAAACTAGTAACAGGAGCTAGGATGGAATTAGAGCGAAAGTTTCTAAATGTTCTAGTGAATAGAACTTTAGGGCTTGATTGGGGTGGTCTGATTTACCTTACACAGTACACTATTGCATGGTCACTGAATATGTCAGGTAGGATACCAGAGGATTGGATTCTGCTGGGACTAGAGGAGAGAATCGAGTCTAGCAAGGAATGGTTGTGAGATTTCAGGTTTATCTGTGTGGGTTGGGAAAGGAGTTGTGATAGGTTAAGTGACTTGAGTTGTACCTGTTTTTTTTGGTTTTTAAAGGTCAAGCCAATTGTAGTTGAAATTCCCAAGAACTAACAGCTCACTCTTCTCATTCAGAGAGGAAATTGAGCGAAGAAACTGGGTGATATCAGTCAGGGATTGTAGAGGGGCGGTAGATGCCAGAAATAGTAATGCAGAGGCACATTTTGCCAACTAGGATTTCAAAAGAGGGTGGGCTGGGGAAGCAATTTAGCAGCGTAAATTGTTAGGCATCTTCAATATAAAATAACACCCCTCCTCCTCTCTTTGGCCTATCTTTCCTGGAAATGGAGTATCCCTAAATGGCAATATTTGTATTAAGTGTTTTAGGAATTGGTCGTGATTATATGAGAACGATGGCTTTGGGCTTATCTATAAAGCACCATGCCCTTAATTGATACAGTTTGGGCAACAGACTACGGATATTTATATGGGCAACAGATACTCCTTTTTTGAATTTAAAAGGGATATTGTCAGGGGTATGGGACATAGTTGAAAAGAGGGGACCTGGGTTAAGTTCAATATCTCCTGCTAAAGATAACAGTATAAATAGAAATTTTAGTAGTTGTTTGCAAGTTGTAAATTTGTGATGTTTGCCATTAGAAGGAGTGGTTGTTGGAGTGCTGGTTTCCAGAGTTCTCCACCAACATTCAATAGATAATGCAAATCTTTTGAGTAATCCAGGGTGTATGATGATATTGGGTGTGGGCAAGGAGGGAGGAGTTTGTATGGGATAGAGAGAGTAACATTTCCATGAGGTCATAATAAAGAACAGAGTTGAGATAAGTAGAAGGTTAATTATCACAAAGATATAGAAAGATGAGAGAAACTGCGGACCAAATTTTAAAATGTTGTGACAATGTGATATATATATATTTATGTGATTTCTAGATTAGACGTTAAATAAATACCTATCTTAAATAAAGTGCACCCTAAATTTAAGGCAAAGATACAATATTTAAATAATATTGTGATAGTAAGTGATAGTATGATTCAAAAAATACATATAAAAATTTTCAGTAGTGATGAGAGTCTGCTACTTGTCAAAGTGGATGGCTCAGCGCCACATGAATAGACATGAAAAAGAAAAACACAACGCACAACTCTCATGGTGTAAGACAGTAATTATATTGTTACAAACAAGTGAGGTAATATATGCACGTACAAGATAACTCAGAAAAGCAGGGCATGTTTGGGATACATGTTACCACTCGTGTACTCGCTCTGTGGATAGCCTCCTTTGTCATCAGCCTCCAGTGCAGAAGCACTGCGTCCCTCGGTCCATGTATCACCAGTCCAGAGAATCCTCCGCTGGCCATGGGTCCACTCAAGCTTCCCACGATCAGAGGGAGAGTGCTCTGATCAGCTGTTCGCGGTATACATTCTACGCCTGTGCTGGAGGGTCGTTCGTTTGGACACACCTCCACCTCCAGTGACGTCAGGAGCTCAGCTCTGAATTACTGGAACTACGACTTGAAACTTGGGCTAAGTGAGCCATAGAGCCGATACTAAGGGAGGATTTGATTCAGTTGTGTACCGGGATCGTGGGATGCTCGAGTGGACCCGTGGCCTGTGGGAGATTCTCTGGACTAGTGATACCTGGACCGAGGGACACAGTGCTTTTGGACCGGAGGCTGATGACCAAGGAGACTATCCATGGAGCGAGTACATGAGTGGTAACATGTACCCCAAACATGCCCTGCTTTTCTAACTGCGTTATCTTGTACATGCATATATTACCTCACTTGTTTGTAACAATATAATTACTGTCTTACACTATGAGAGTTGTGCGCTGTGTATTTTTCATTATCACAAATGTAGGTAACATTACATGAAGCTGTTGAAAGGAAAGTTAGTGTGTGCATTGAGTAGACAGCGGGTTTGTGCCTATTACTCGCCACTGAAAGTGTGCTGAATTTGCAATGCTAGGGTCTGTTCAGGGATTGCAGAGGGTTTTGGGGGGATTGGAGAGGCAGTTGTGTGCACACAAGTGTTGGGAGAGGCTGCAGTACAGTAAATAAAGTGTACAAGGGGTTAAATGTGCATGCTGTCATGGGATAATAGTGTTGTCTGAGCTCACCTTTTGCTGTGTTGTGTAGAAGAGTTTGCAGTAGGATCCAGTCTCCAGTCAAACTACAGTCTAACTACATATTCACTTAAAATTGTCACTTTATGCTGCAACACTCTTAAGATGCAATGCTAAAACCTGCAATGTTTCCCTTAACTGCTTTCAAATGTATACATGTAAACAGTCACATGACCTCCCCCCAATAAATCTGCCTGTTAGAAGCTGGACAATTAACAGCACACCATTAACAAATCAGGTTTGCTTATTTAACATACTGTACCACAGATTAAATACAGTCAGGATGGGGGTTAACTCTTGAATAACAGGGGTTACAGAGGTTTGTGTGGGTTAAATATACTACAGATCAAATACAGTCAGGGTATTGGTAGAACGAAGCTTCCACATTCTAAATCATTTCTATAACATAGGTACAATTTAAAAGGTACAGAATGCTAACACATGGGGAGTCAAAACACTTTGCATTGGTCTACATGCCAGATCCACAAGAGATTATCCTTTAAGGAATTGAACGTACATTATAGGTTCTCACTGTAGAAGTGGCAATACGTTTTCAGAAAAATGTAGAAGAGGAGCCTGCTGAATCCACACCTTACAAACGTTGTACCAAGGGACGTAAGGGAGAAATAGATATTACTTCTTTCATAGGAATTATATTCCTGTACAGTATATCATCATTGTTATTATGGAATTGCTAGTATAGAATGACAATTATGTTTTCATACCCCATATCCCACACGTTTTTACAGACTTAGATTATCTGTTTATTCATTAGTTTTCCTTCATTTTCTGCTTCATTTAAGGGTTATATATTTGGGTGGAATCCTTATAATGTTGTCTCCACCTTTCATTGTGTTTATTTGTATGGTGGTTATTAATGGGCTGTTTTGTACAGTCCCCCATTGTTCCATTGTTAAGGTCTTTTTATAGGTTATATTAAGAATAACTGGTTATGACTTTGGAATTTTGGTTTATTTACTTTATTGAGAAAAAGATGGATATTACTTTTTTGAGTCTATTCTTTAAAAAATTTCTATTTCATATTTCATGTGAAGGTTTAATGTTTTTTTAAACTATTGGCCATCTATTGAAAATATTTATTAGAAATCAATAAAGTCAAAACATTTTTAGTGGATGTCAAAGGGATGTCAAAGGGATGTCAAAGGGATGTCAAAGGGTGGTTGCCATGGCAACAGGGACCTTTAAATGTAATAGCCTTGCAGAAATCAAGCACCTCCCCTGATAAAGCAGCTGTCATTGTCAAATGCATAGGGATAGTCCATTGCTGTGCCCTGCGTACTTGCTAGCTGCAGGCTTACAAACCACAAGGACTGCCTGCTTCCCTGTGATATTAACATGTCACATTGGGAGCAGAAGGACGCGAGGGTGAAAGAGCCGCAGAGAGCCACACGATTATCAGCACTCAATTGTGCAATCATTGGTTGGTTACTAGGTATGCTGTGTTAGTGCTAACATATCATTACACAATCAGCACATCACAACTAGCATATACCAAGTAGCTACAATTGCTAGGATCAGTTGCCCTACATATAGTTAGGTCCTACAGGTGGATTTATTGCCAATTATATCTTAGTAGTTGTCTAATATTTTATTATTCGACATCACCCCGTAACCAATTGCCTTTAAGGAAACTTAAAGAAACCACTGCTTCAGCAGGTTCTGTGACGTATGAGTCATCTGCAGGAGCCAGCAATCATAGAGTTAAGGATTTTTGTGCTTCTGTAAGGGAACTAGCTGAGGAATTTAAAGAGGTATTGACTGATTCATGTGCTGTAACATTAACTCCCGCACATAGTAATGCCAAACCTGTCCTAGTTACACCGCAATCATCTGTTTTCTTACCTAAAAATACTACTAGGAACGATTTGATTCGCACTGCTAAAAAAACGCGAATATGAATCATTGTTAGCTGACACACAGGATTGTGCTGAAGCAGAGGTTGATTTTAGCATTATTAAAACTGATACGGAATGCGCTGCAGCCTGTGTCAAAATTGCATCTTTTAAGTGCTGTCAACTGATTTTTTTTTTATATATATATAACTCTCAAAATGCATATTTGCCCCCTGCCCCTATGGCATCGGGACAATTACCATTTCCATAGGTAGCCCCAATTTACCCCAGTGTCCCTGTTCTAAAAAAAAAAAAAACCCTGATCCCTTAACCTTTCCTCGGTCACAGGCTCTGAGGCAGTCTCCGATAAAGAAGTTCTTATGGCTTCATGGGGAACCCGAAGCAATAGGCTCCCTAGACCAGTCCCTATTGATATGCCTGCCAGGCAGATCGGTACGGATGGGGAAGAGACGGACTCTAGGCAGGAATTAACCCCTGTCAGGGACCGTTCATGGGACAGGGAAAAGTCACAGGATGAATCAGAATCAGATACTGACACTGTGGCACAGTTTTATGCAGGTCTGTCAAACAACGCTAAAAAAAAAAAAAAAATGTGTTATAACTCCAAACTGCTGTATTTATATTTAACATAACGTAAGGAAAAAAAAAAAAAAAAGAGCAGAGAAGCTAAGAAAGCAAGGGAAAAGAAAGGACAGGAAGTGCTATGATTGTAAAGAGACAAGATATTTTTCCAGTAATTGCAAACCAGCCCCTAAGAAGGGAACCAGAGAATTTTTTTTAGTAGAATATTTTTGTCTAAATTCAGACGGGTCTATCCCGCCGGTATTGAGATTCTCAAGTATTGTAAATCTTAGTGGAAAATATGTTTTGTGTGTAAATTCAAGGTAGGAAAATTAGTTTTTCCCCAGAATGTTTTATTAAATTTTATAAATATGTTAAAAAGGTTGATTGAGTAATCCCTGTGTGCTTGTATAATCTGAGTGAATCCTAACTATGTGAAAGTTTTATGTGCATTGAATAATATGAATGTCGGTTTATTGTATATATACAATTTTATCTAGGTACTTGCAATTGTTTCTGAAATAAGAACATAATTAATTGCTCATGTTAAGTGTAAATTTTAAAGGTAAGAAACACCCGCACTATAACACAAACTAATCAATAATGGGAAAGGGAGAGTTTGACTGGTTATAGAGAAAAGGACAAAAAGATGGGCAAATGTCAGAAAAAAGGGGAAAAAAATATATATAATTCAGCCCAGTCACTGGTATATTTTGAGGATTTATTCGTTCTGGCCAGACGATGATTTCTTAAAAACCAGAAAGACATCCTTTTCCAACTTCTCTATTTCCATGTCGAGAGAGAGAGGGAGAGAGAGAATCAGAATAGCAGCCCAGACAATCTAAAATAATTAGCCCCCCTTCTCCAGTTGAAAAAAATGTGCGGAGATACATTTGAGACACGAAAATTAACCGAAGCTCTGTAGCTACAAATTAGGTTTAACTGTTTTATTAATATAGTAGTTGTTAGGTTATGGACCCACGACAAAATAAGGGAAAGAGAATTGTTATGGAACTGATATTTATCGTTTGCATATTTGTAGTATTAGTTGTTATTATTTCATGTTACAAATTTATGTGTTTATCTTTATGTAAAATGATTATGCCTTTTGGTAAGTCAATTGATCACACATATGCATCACTGGACGTTAATGCCCCCATTCACAGTTTCCCAAATATGATACATGACTCTGGACCTACTGCCACTAGAGTCCAGATACCTTTGATGGATTATGATAATATTCAAATCCAATACGAGACCCCCATATCCTAGAGGTTAATTGTCATTTAGTCATGACAAAAGGGGGGATTGAAAATGTGTATATAAGGGGGGACTCCATTTTGATTGCTGGATAACCATTTTTCTATAACTATTCTGTACTAACGTTTAAGTCTCAGGAACTAATCACATGCCATATGCCATATGTAATTGTGCTGTGCGGGCAGGTCTGAGAATGTGACTTGACCTGTCACCTACTTATCTCTAGCTGAACTGTGTTTGTTCAGACTTATTCAGACTTATTTTGCCCTGTAGAAAACAGGAACTTGTCTTCAGCCATACTGGGCATAAGTTACACAACAATGCATTTCACAACATACTGCCATTTCCTTAACGGCCTCCTAACTCGGTATTGAGCCCCTTTCCCAGACCATAAACTGTCTAACTGTCATTTTGCTGAGATAGACAGACTGTGAAGTAAAAGGGGAAGTATGTTCTCATATGTGTGTTTTTTCTATGCTCAAGTTTGCTATATAAACTGGCTGTATACCCTTCAATAAATGAGAGAACAGTTTTTGACAAAGCTTCACTGGTTGTCTGACTCAATTACTGTCTTCTCCCGAGCTCGTCCGCCATTTTGTTTTCCCAGATCATCAGCGCTATAAGAGTGGGGTAAATCCTCCGGAGGTTGGAAGTCGTCCTGAGTCGGCAGACGGTGTATTTTCACGCTAAGACGTTGGAGAATACAAGGGCACATTTTCATTTATTTAGGGCAAGTACACCTCAGAGTCAGCTTCACCAGCACCAGACCTACTCCTATTTATTTTAATTCACATCACATTTATTTTCACGATTTATGATCACTACTTATGTGTAGACCTCTTTTAAATCCAAGCTTATTAAATGTTATGTTTTAATAGCCCTGGAGTGCATCTATCAGTGGGCTTCTAGCTAGAGAGGTGGGTGGTAACACACCCTTTTCTCTAATTTTGGTAATAGAGCCACATGATTAGCAGCACTCAATTGTGCCACGCCTAAGCGTTTGATCTATTTGTGAGTGGAACTCGAATCGTTCTTTTATGTCAATAAACAATATACTAGGAAGTTCTGAGCATGCTCTCGTTTAATTGATTGATTCTGGCTAGGGAGGGCAGGGGTGCTGTTTTTATAAAATGGGATATCCATCACCATTCCTTTTCGCACAGTGAGACATACTCCATTTTTCTTGTGAAAGAGCATTTGTATAATTCACCTATATCTCTTTCTTTTATTATTTAAGCTTTCTTTTCTAAGAGATCAATCCCTAGGTTTGAAGAAAACACTAGATACAATAAGTGTTTAACTGCATTTTAACAGCTATGTTACTTATTTGTGAAGGAAGCAATATAATTTTATTCAATTTCACCTACTTTTTACCACATGTGCATATGTGTAAAGGTAATATTTGATCTACGCACTTTGACAAATGTAACCATTTGAGTGCCTAATGACATGGAGTAACATCACATGGCGTGGAACACTAGTAGAGTTTTCCCATCATTAGCTTTTTGCCCATCTCTAGCACATATTGAGCGATGGCCTTGATAAGAACAGAAATGGAGGTCTTCCTCTTCCATTCCCAACATCAGGGGGCAGTCATGTTTGCTTCATCCAGGGCACACAAGAAGGAATAATGCACATTATCTCATTATTAAAGGGGTAATGGAACTTATTTATCTAGCACATTTTTTCTCATTCCTCTCATTAGAGCACTCCAGCCAGGTCATATGTTTTAGCCTTAACCAACCAATTACACATTGACATACTATATAAGATATGTGCAAACGTGTGCTTGATAATGTAAAGGTTATTTTTAAAATCTGGTCTTGATGGGGTTTCCTGTGAGCTAAGGGCTGAGAAATACTGATCCAGCAAATGTCTTTAACGTTTCAAAGAAATACATACAACCACTTCTGGGGTAAAAATGTGATGGAACATTTTCTTGCTCTTAAAGCAGTAAGAGCAACAGTGAGTGTATTGTAATCTCAGCTCTTTCTCATCATAGGAATAGAATTCCTCTAATATAGTGTTTATTAATCTTTCCTCAGGGTACCTCCGTCAGACCAGTTTAAGCGGCAACCAATGAATTTCCAAGCACACATGTATTCATTTATATTATATGTGAATGTGTGTGTAGTTGGTTATTCCCAAAACGTGGCCTGACTGGCGTTCCCTTCACAGAGGATTAATATAGAGGAATACATTTAATTTTACTGAGGTAGGAAGTAATTATAATAAAAAGTATATTACTGTATGCATTGGCTATAGTTTTAGAGCAGATTAATTAAAACATATATATAGGAGAACAAAATCTAACTGGAGCTGAGAGGCGAACACTTGTGGAACTCCAAGAATTAAAGGAGGTAGAAATTAAGCCAAGTGACAAAGGCGGGAATGTCATCATATGGCCAAAGGTGATGTATGAGCGTGAAGTTTTTAAACAACTAAGGGACATTCAGTGTTATGTTGAACTCACTAGAGATCCAACAATTAAGTTTAAAGCGGAGCTCGAAGGCATACTCCGGGTTGCCGTTTTGGATCAAGGGATATCTCAACATAACTTTGAAGCACTAGTAACCAAATGTCCGGTCGTGCCCACTTTTTACATCCTGCCTAAAGTGCATAAAAATCTCTCCCACCCCCCCAGGTAAACCTATAGTCTCAGGCATAGGAGGGTGGAGCGAGCCCATTTGCAGATTTATCGATTTATTTTTACAATTATCTGTGGAAACGTTACCAGCATACATAAGAGATAGCATGGATATTTTATCGAGATTGGAACACATCACGGTCGACAAGGGTGTTCTCCTCGCGACTTATGATGTGGAATCACTTTACACCTGTATCCATCACTCTGATGGTTTAAAAGCTGCCAAATTTTATTTATCCATGCAGAATCTCTCTGGGGACCTTAATCAACTAATCCTCAATTTGTTAAACTTTATATTATCCCACAATTATTTTATTTTTAAAAACAGATATTTCCTTCAGAAAAGAGGTACTGCAATGGGTACAACTTGCGCACCCTCTTATGCCAACCTTTTCCTGGGGTGGTGGGAGAGAGAAGTTGTCTTTACTGAGGACAACATTGTGCACACGCAGTGTGTTTTGTTGTGGTTGAGGTACATTGACGATGTGCTTATCCTCTGGCGAGGTACCGCTGGAGGGTTCGCTGCATTTGTCGATGCCCTCAACCACAATGACCTTAATATCAAGTTGACTTTTCAATCCAGTTATACGCGTTTTGAATTCCTGGACCTCGCGATCAGTATTGGTGAGGGAGGTGTTCTAAATGCGGATATTTTTCGTAAAATAACAGCCACTAACTCGATATTACACGCTACAAGCTTCCATCCTGCCCATCAGTTTAGAGGTATTCCTACGAGCGATTTCCTTAGACTGAAACGAAATGACTCGTCTCCATCTGACTTTCTATTAAGGTCAGGGGAGATTAAACAAAGATTTGCCCAGAGGGGTTACAGTAAGACCATTGTTGAGAAAGGTTTCCGCAACAGTGTGAAAAAATCTCGCACCTCACTTTTACAACTTAAACATACAACTACTGATCAGAAGGTCATTCGTTTTGTGGGTACCTATAATAAAAAGTGGCCACTACTGCGTAATGTTCTTCAACAACATTGGGACATATTAATGACTGACCCAGATCTAGCACATGTTCTGTGTAAACTGGTCACTATGACGAGTCGTCATTCGCCAAACTTGAAGGATAGTTTGGTGAACAGTCATTATGTCCCTAATGTTGGTAAGACATTTTTATCTACTACCCAAAGAAGGGGTTTTATGAGGTGCTAAAATTGTTCAAAGTACAAATTTATGGAGAATACACTTACATTTTCTAACAGTGCGAAGACCCATAATTACAATATTAAGAATACACTAAACTGTAAATCTAAAGGGGTTATTTACTGCATTTTATGTCCCCGTGATCTACCCTATGTCAGAATGACCACAAGGGAGGTCAGGTTTCGAATTTTAAAACATGTTAGAAATGTCAAAAATGCACAAAGAGATCTTGATAATTTCAAGAAAATCACAACTGTCGCTAGACATTTTCTAATTAAACATAATGGGGATAGTACGCTCCTAAGGGCCTTCGCAATTGAAAAAGTCATGCTGGGCATACGTGGCGGAGACCTTGAAAGTGCCCTTCTATGAAGGGAGACCAGATGGATTACGCAAATAGATTGTATGATCCCAAAAGGCTTATATGATTACATAGGCTTTGCCATGTTTCTAAAGATTTTATTGCGCTACTGTTCATCAGCACTGAATTGATGCACATAAAAGATCTGTTTATCTTGATAAGAAGATGTATTGCATGTCTTTGTTGTGTTTTTGCAGTTCGAGTGCATCACTTGCATGGTGTAGTGGCGGGGATACATGGTCGATCTTCCTTTGATCGGCTCCTAGCCAGGTTGACATGAGCGTGAAATGGATGGCACCTTCCTCTACCCATTAATCTGAAATCCATGGGCATAAAATGAATTACATGACCAGCATCCTCTTATTACATCTTTGACCTCTGATACGATATACTTCTATGGATTAACATTTTATACAGTTTCCTCTTTGAAGACCTGGACTCATAACTTCAAGAACATGTATGGATCTAGAATAAATAACATGTTTCTGGATAGTTATGTGGATAAAGCATATTGTCACTCTACATCAATCTACAATGGACACTGACATTGTTCTGTATGACTAAATTCCCTTGAAAATGTTTATGTGGAATTTGTACATGTTAATGGATAGCGTGGGGTTTGTGTATCCCTATATCTAGTTTACAGTACATGTTTATCACTTTAGGGGACTTATACTACATTTATGGTCTGGAGTTGATATATTTATATGACAGTGATGAAATGATATTATGTGCCCTGTTGGGGGCGCTTTCAGCTTGACCGTAATGATGTGCCTGGGTTGTAACTGTGGCAATCTCCAGCCATTAGCCTGCAGAAAACATGTTCTCTGTTCTACGCGTGCATTGCGCATGCGCAGGGTACATTACTACACCTTAGAGGCGATGCATGCGGGTGGAGATGTGCATTTTTGCCTCTATTACTGCGCCCTCTTTGCGCGTGCTGCTATCGGTGACAGTGCCGTACATCCTTCCACATTGCTATTGGAAATACGATCATTCACCCAGTAGCCCAAGCACGCTGCCTAGGGGTCACACTTGATTCCTCTCTCTCATTCTCCTCTCATATTCAAAACGTTTCTAAAACTTGTCGCTTTTTTCTCCGCAATATAACAAAGATACGCCCTTTCCTCTGTTACTCAACTGCTAAAACTCTGACTCAGGCCCTCATTCTCTCACGTCTCGATTACTGCAACCTCCTGCTGTCCGGCCTTCCTACCTCTCACCTGTCTCCCCTACAATCTATCCTAAATGCTGCTGCCAGAATCACTCTACTCTTTCCTAAATCTGTCTCGGCGTCTCCCCTGCTGAAATCCCTCTCCTGGCTTCCGATTAAATCGCGTATCTCACACTCAATTCTCCTGCTCACTTTTAAAGCTTTACATTCTTCTGCCCCTCATTACATCTCAGCCCTAATTTCTCGCTATGCACCATCCCGACTCTTGCGTTATGCTCAAGGATGTCTTCTTACTACCCCCTTTGTATCTAAAGCTCTCTCCCGCCTTAAACCTTTCTCACTTTCTGCCCCACACCTCTGGAATGCCCTTCCCCTCAATACCCGACTAGCCCCCTCGCTATCCACCTTTAAGACACACCTTAAGACACATCTGCTTAAAGAAGCATATGAGTAGCACTGGATAATCATGGACACATGATACATAAAGCTTGGCCCCCTGCAGACGCACTTACTAGTATTCCCTCCTACTGTCTCTGTACGTTCTCCCTACCCACCAATTAGATTGTAAGCTCCTCGGAGCAGGGACTCCTTCCTTAATGTTACTTTTACAGTATGTCTGAAGCACTTATTCCCATGATCTGTTATTTATATTTGTTATTTATATGACATGTATTACTACTGTGAAGCGCTATGTACATTTTATGGCGCTATACAAATAAAAACATACATACATACATACATAGAATATATGTTGTTAAAAAGGGCTGTGCTGCCCTCCGTGCCACAGCGGTACTGCGCATGCACATTAAGTGTCATGGCGCCAAACCGGAACTAGCAACATTGGTTATGCGTGTCATCTTGAAACACGGAAGTACGGATACTCATTCATGGTAATTAATATATACAGCTGTTTCTTTGTCTTTTTTGGCGCGAAAATGTACCTTTTTAAACAGTGTGTTGTCCTAGCCTCCTCACCACTCCAAGTTTAAGTCCTCTGATGAAACGCGTAGGAGTGGGGGTGCTAGGCAGGACCCCTGGATTATGCAGTCACGTAACTATGCTACCTAACACTGCTGTGATGATTTTTTCTGGACTTTGAAACGCTTTTTGATAATGATGCTGGCAGCATACAGGCTATTCACTTTGGAACGAAATCAAGGGAGCGTAACCCTCAACGTGACATCCTGAGGGAGACAGTCTCCAGCTGATGCTCCGGTGGCGCCAACTGTTCCGTGAAACCCGGAAGTGACGTATCGGCATCAAGCCTGCAGCACAGGACAGATACCGGTGGAGAAGACAGACGTGCAGGAGGTCCACGAGGTCGCGACTCGGCGTTCCATCTCTAACCTGTTACCCACGCCTGTTATACTCCGGTATCTTGTAAGCCTTGACTTTTACCATTTCCGGATAAATTTTATTTGGCTTTTTATCCTTGACTCTGTTGTCTCTCTTCTGGGATATCGTTCTCCCTATTCATATGCTGGTTATGGACTACAATCCTTAAATCTAGCATTTCTGTTGCTCCTTGGAGCCCTACCGTATTATATGTTTTATTTATTAGCAGTATACACTATGGTAGTTTGTATATATTTTTTCCAGGTACTGACGCTCCCCTGATTTCGTTCCATTGTACTTTGAGTGTGGACCCTGAAACAGTCCTACAAGGGTTTGAGTGTTTTTACTTTTATTTATTGCACGGTGAAGTTTATATATTTTTAATATATTTTATTTAATATAATTGTTATTGTATTCACTGTTATTTGCACATAGATATAGTGTTAGAGCGCCATCTAGTGTCCTTTATATGTAAAGGCTATTCACTTTGCACTCTTTTGAGAGCATGCACTCTTTCATGTTAAAGGCATGTTATTATGTTCTAAGTATAGAGTGACCCTCTAAGCACAGCTACCAATTTCCCTCAGAGATTCCAATTGCTGTGGGTTTGGACATCATATTTGCTTTTAGGAGGCGGAATTTATGCTTGTTGAGGAAGTATTTTATATACTGGCTAATCGCTCTATGTCCTCAGGGACACACTACACTAGATGCATGTCTCAGTTGTCTGGTAATGCAATAGCCTGCTTTAGAGTTTCTTGCTTATTCAAGTGTTTCCTACATTTTTGTCTATATATGACATTAGGGTTTACATTGTGAGTTTATCCCTATACTATGCAACAGTGTTTCCATTGGGTAGTATTCGTGTCAGGGGCCATAGCCTTATTTTTGTACTGTTATCTATCTCTATTTGTGTCAATTAATAAATTGTTATTCTTTAATTGGTATACCTGAGTGCTCTTAAGCGGGTCTCTTTACTTATGTTTCAATATATATATATATATATATATATGTAGCCCTGGTAAGAAATGGGGCTATAGTTCTATCCTCCTCCTGTGTGTAAACTCTGCTAAGGGCAGATTGCCAGGAGTTGACTGCTGCTTTTAAAGATAACCCTTGTGTGAGATTGGAATCTCTCATCCCTGTGGATTCCACCCCGCACTCCTGGGGCTTACTATAGATGGAGGCGCTGCACCATTGAACCAGAACGAAGACATCCACCCCAGTAATCTGTTCCTGTTATCCCCCATGTCATCGCGGGAGGTATGCACCAAAACAGAGACACTTAGCCAGACCCCAGAACACTTTAGGGGACCCGATCTGTGATTGGGAGTGGGAAGAGGGGCTAGATTTGGAGGCACTGCTGAGATTGCTGAAAGTGCTGAGAGCAACAGGACAGGTTTTCAGCGAAGCAGAGCTGAAAGATGTAGGTACACTTTCAGAGCAAGCGCTGCAGAAGGAAGGACATTTTTGCAGACTAGGGGTAGTCAGGAGTCAGGAGAGACCGTCCTCTTGCACAGTACACCCTAGGAGGGTGATGCAAATTTGGATAAAGTGGCTATAGCTGTTCTAGTCCCTTGAGGCAGATAGTGTAGGATTCCTGTGGGGGTTAGCCTGTTTACAAGGTCAGGGACTTCAGCATAGGGTCTGCACTATGAGTGGCCAAAAGTAGGTTGACGTCCAGTACTTAGGAATGCCAAGTACACTAGCCAGTATCTAGAAAACACACCGCAGAGTGCTTGTAATGAACCGTCAGCGAGTGCGGTGTACTAGGAAAGAGAGTTCTGCTTAGCCTGGGGTATGCCATGCGTTATATTCATTGGTTAGAGCACCATTAAGTATAGTAAGTGTCTAGGAACGAGTTACACCATAGACACTGAGAGTAGCGCTATCGTGGGCTTAGAGGGCTCACTAAAGATGGCGGCGTGAGATACATGTGCTCTGCGGGGCATGGAGGAGGTTAAATTTGCGACAGCTGCGTCATTCACTGCAACGCAGGTTACAGCCGATCCAAAATGGCGACTCCAGCCAAGTCTAGATCACGCACGTGCTGCGTGCAAGCAGGCTGTGCAAGAAATGTGGCAAAAGATGTGCAGGGGTTTGGCGCCAAACCCAGATCCACAGCCAAAAGAAGGGAGAGGCGCGAAAGCCGAAGCCACACCCACCTGTGCAGTGACTGCCAACGGACGAAGCCACATCACACAAAGAGAGAGAGTGCCCCTCCTCTTGTTTCCACCAGAGGGAGGGGGCACACCAAGAACCAATCCAAACAGTCCTCCCCAGCGGAAGGAGGGACAGGAAGTGAGACTGAGGAACTTCACTTCTGTTTGACTGGAGAAGGAGAAGGAGCTAAGTGCGAGACCAGCAAGCTGAGCGAATCAAGCCCCGTGCAAAAGATGGCTGACCTAAGTGTAACCATTTATCAGCTTCCAGGATGCTTCCTGGTTGAATAGGGTGAAGGCCAAGAATATCTGCGGTGCCTGTGCATCCAATGCAGGTCACTGGGACCGGCCCCAAGTACAATGGCACGGTGCCAACAGTGTGGCACGTTCTATCTCTGGCCTATTGAGCCATGCCCTATGATAAAGACCCCGCGAGATGCCTCTCCAGCGACGCTGATCGAGGTAGAGAAGGTGGATGCGAAGGCTGCCCTGGTCCCATATGTCACCCCTGCGGTAGGGACCCAGACCCAGCCACCAAGTGATGTCCCGATGGAGGAGAGCGCGACCGCAGTGGAGGTACCAGAGCGGGCCCGTTTCATACCCATACCCACTGGCGGTGCCGCAAGGACTCGAGGTGATTCCCCTGCGGATGAGCCGTTTCAGTCCTTGTCGGATGAGAGAGACAGCCTGTCATCGGTGGTGAAGCGCCGGCCGGCGGACCACCCCAGCTGTAAAGAAGAAGTTCCACTTACCCCTGAGATGGAGCAGACGAGTCCGGAGACCCCCCGACGGCGAGCGCTGGTGCGGCCTGAACCGCGTAGAAGTCCCACGGCCGTGGCGACTCCCAGTGCGGCGGAGATGGGATCCGAGACGGTTCCGGAGCGGTAAGAGGACACCACCACCCCCTTATTCTCGCTAGGTGAAGGAGGAACCTGTGGAGAGAGAAGGGCTTGAGGCCTACCTGCTCTGTCCGCGACCCTGATGGTCCACCATCGCCCCTTCCAGTCCTCAACGCACTTCCGGTGCGAGACCAAGGAGCGGATGGAGATTCCGCGGCGACCAGCGATGACGTCACTTCCGGGTCAGACTGGTGCATAGGCCTGGAAGCTTTGATTGCTTCTATAAGTGTAGCTGGAAAAAGAAAAAAAATTAGGGAAGCGCAGTAAAACGGGTGATGGCAAAATGTCAACTTTATAATGAATATATAACACAAAATAAACAATAAACAACAATTGTTATAATAAAATCAATAGTAACTAATGTCCATATGATCTGATTCACTGGTGAGCGGCGATCATAGCCGGCTGCTGCAGAAAAAAAGTCAGAGGGATAACAACAGGTAAGTAAACCTGGTACAAGATCAAAAGTCCTGGGACCAGAGTGATGGCCCCAGATATATGCACAGATTGTGGGGGGATGGAAATGTTAGTGTGGGGGGAATATATGAGCCGTTAGTGAGCCAGTGCTGAATGTGCTCACCCAACCTCCAATGGTTGCTATTGAACGACGCGTGGATTCCTCTCCAGCCAGCTCCTCCAAGTCTAAGATGTTAGAGACCGACTGTGTCCAGCCCACCGGGTTTCCGGGTATGACGTCACTTCTGGACGTGATGCACTCACCCTTCCTGGCCGTAACAGGGACTGTTTGATCCTCCTCCGCAGCGTGGATAGCAGACAGACACGTTGATAGTAAAATCACCGCTGCTCTCTCCAAAGCGCGTAGCAGTGTTAGCTGAATCCGGTCAGTAGGACAAATGAGAGCACAGACCCCTGGCTCCTCCTCCTACGCGTTTCACCACTAAATGGCTTCATCAGGGATACCATAGAGTTGAATTCATAGAGTATATATACCGCTATTGATGGCTAGATTAATTGAATAATCAGTAATTATATATTTAATCAATCAATAAAACAAGGGGGTAAATGAACTCATACTCACAGTATAAGGAATGGTTCATGTCACAGAAACCGCAAATATTAAAATTCCACAATTAAAAACAACAATGAATTAAATTAATTAACACTGAAATTAATAAATGAACGTATTTGCATACTTTAAACATTACTAAACAATCATCAATAGATACCAAAAAATGTTTAAACACAATGAAATGGATGAGGGATCTAAATCAATCAATAAAATTATCCCATCTGCTATTGGAATGCTAAAAGATCAAGCTCCTCATTGAGACCCCCTGGACTAAGTGTTTGTAATTTAAAAATCCAGTAGGTCTCCTGTTTTCTAAGTCTTAAAAGTCTATCACCTCTCATATTAGTTTTCGTAATCTGTTCAATGCCCTTAATAGAGAGTCCTTCAATACTCCTATTGTGTTTTGTAAGGAAATGTCTGGAAACTCCATGGCCAAAAAAACCTTTTAAAATATTTCTTCTGAGCTCTGTGAATCGTTTTTTTAAACTTCTTTTTGTTCTTCCTATATAATAAAGGCCACACGGGCAGGTAAGTAAATAAATAACATATTTGGTGTTACAATTAATAAATTGTTTAATTTTGAATACTTCTCCTGTAACGTTAGACGTGAATTCAGTACTCTTATTGACAATGTGTTTACAAGTCAAACAGTTAAGGCGCCCACATTTGTATCAACCTCCCGGGCATGACGGTAACCACATATTGTCTGCATTCATTTATTTTGTCAAATTGTTTCCACATTTCCTCAAAACTGTTGGTGCTAAAACATTCTTAAGATTTTTTGCACGTTTAAAAACAATCTCTGGTCTCTTTTTGAGGGTCTTACCTAAAATGGGGTCATTTAAAATAATTCCCCAATGTTTCATTAAAAAATTTCTAATTTCATTAGAAGCCCCATTAAATTTTGTGATGAATAAGCAATTATTTCCATCATTGGGGTCATTTTTCCCCTTTATTTCTTCTTGGCTTTTTTCTTTAATCAATGATTGTTTGTTTTGCCCCCTTACTCTTACTAACGCAACATCTAGTTTATCTTTTTTGTATCCTTTTGCCAAAAAAAATTATATAATATTTCTGCTTGTTACTCAAAATAAGAATCTTTCGTACAATTCCTACGGACTTTCAAAAATTGACCATAAGGAATATTATTAATCCAAGCCCTAGAATGGTTGCTTTTCCGGTCAAGATAACTATTCGAATCAACCTTTTTAAAATAAGTTTTTGTTAAAATCTTTTCCCCTTCACTAAATAAAACTAAATCTAAAAAGTTGATCGATGTTGGGTTATGTTCATGGGTAAAATGTAGATTGATATCATTCTTATTCAAATATTCATAAAATTTTAAAAGCTCTTCTGTTGTACCCCTCCATATTATTAAAAGATCATCTCTAAAACGGTTATAAAAACAAATATTCTTAAGGAAGGGATTATTATGCCAAATGTTATCAATCTCCCATTTCCCCATGAACAAATTTGCAAAGCTAGGGGCAAATTTTGTCCCCATAGCTGTTCCAATGGTTTGTACATAAAATTTCCCTTCAAATAAAAAATAGTTATTCTTTAAAATAAAATCTATAATTTTTGTAATAAAAGATCTCTGTTCTATACTCATAAAAAGGTCTTGTTGTAAAAAATAATCAACAGCCTCCACTCCTTTCTCCGGTATGATACTTGTATATAGGGCTGTCACATCACACGTAACCCATAAAAGATCATCCGCCCATGTAATGTTATTTAAAAGCTCTAAAATATGCTTTGTATCCCTTGTATATGATTCTAATTTTTTCACATGATTCTGGAGAAATGAATCAACAAACTTCGACAAGTTGGATGTTATAGAATTAATCCCAGAGATAATTGGGCATCCAGGGGGGTTGTTAAGGCTCTTGTGTATTTTTGGTAAGTGATACATTACCGGAGTGCTTGGATGTTCCACATTTAAAAACTTGTATTCTGCTTTGTTTAAAACACCTTTTTCCAAACCATCTTTCAAATGTTTTAAAAGATTAATTTGAAACTTACTTAGTGGGTCTACCATAAGCATAGAGTATGACTCCCTATCTCCTAAAATCCTAAGAGACTCCAAAACATACTCAGTTCTATCTTGGATCACTATTCCGCCCCCTTTGTCTGCTTGACGAATAACAATATCCTTATTATTTTTCAAATCTTCCAGTGCTTTAATTTCACTACCCGTTAAATTTGGCCTTTTCTTTGGAGGGTGTTCACAAAGTGTCTCAAGGTCTTTCAATACGAGATCATAAAACACCTCAACATTATGTCCCTTGGACTGTGACGGATGAAAGTTTGATCTGGGCTTAAAATGTGAATGAGTAGTTTCATTTAAATTTACAAAAGAATCCAACAGAATCCCTGCTTCTATAGACCCTTCATTCTCCTCTAAAAGGGCAACCATAGATGTAATGTATTCCTGCTCTTTTACCTGCACCGCATTATCATAAATCGGAACATTTTGCATTCCATTTTTAAAAAAATGCCGTTTTAGTGTTAGCTTTCTTGTAAACCTATGTAAATCAATAAACAAATCAAACAAAACTGGTCCACTAGTCGGTGCAAAGGAAAGACCTCTCTCAAGGACCCTGCTTTGTTCTTCAGTCAGCGGGAATTTGGACAAATTAAAAATACTTCCCTGGTTATTTTCCCTGGCTATTTTACACTGTCTCTTTCTTTGATCTTCCTTGCCCCCTCTGCTACCTCTCTTTCTATTTTTTTCAGATCTTTTTGAGTTTGTATTAATTGTTTCTTCTGTTTTTCCAGGAGTATTCTCCCTTTCTCCTGTAAATCCTTTAGGCCTATGTCTTTCCCATGTTTTGTGTCTAGATGTTTCATCTTCTTTCCTTTTTTGTCTCTCCCTAAAAAGACACTGCTGGTGTATTTCTGAAGCTATCTAGAAGACCAGACCTAATCTTGGGTTTAGCTCCCAAATTGGCCTCTATCTGGGAAACCTCAGTAATTCTGAATGTATCTGAAATAGGTCTTGAAGAATCTGGACCTAAATCCTTTGGAGTTGAGAGTTTAAAACCTCCCCTAGTTTGGGGTACCAGTTTAGAGCTGCATGACTTATAGGGCCTCATGCAGAGAGCAGCGCAAAAAGGAATCTCGCCATTTTCCGGCGAAAATCGCGCTAAAAACAGCCGAAAATGGCGAGATTTGAAAAAGCGCCATTTTTTTTTTTTCCCTTGAAATTCGCCGCGCGGCTGGAGAGTTTCTAATCTCTCCAGTTTTTTTTCCTGCCGTATGCAGAGAGCCGCGATCGCCATCTAGTGGCGGTTCGCGCCCAAAAAATGGCGCGATTTTCAACATTTTTCCTCTCCACCAAGCAGCTGGCGCTCCGCGGCCGGTGGAGGGGGGAAAAAAAAAACGCGATTTTTTCCACACTAGTTTTAACAGCGCTTATAGCGCTGGTTGAAACTCTCCATATGCAGAAAGGCAGTTTTATGCCCTTTCTGCATATGGAGATAAAAACTCTCCAAAAAAGCTAAAATCTTTATTAACAAAAAAAACAAAAACAAAACAATGCCTATTTAATATAAACTTACATATAGAAAAAACCTAGCATAAATAATTAGCATAAATAATTAAAAACATGCTGGAATAAAAGAAACACAATATTAGCTCACCACCCCTCTGTACCTAGGGGATGTATCATTTATCTCTGTATCTCTGTTTTCCTTTCTTTATCCTACGCTTTTTTCTAGTTACATCTTTTTATGCAAGTAATGATGGTGTCTATTTTAAGTCGACTAATATTGTGTTTCTTTTATTCCAGCATGTTTTTAATTATTTATGCTAGGTTTTTTCTATATGTAAGTTTATATTAAATAGGCATTGTTTTGTTTTTGTTTTTTTTGTTAATAAAGTTGTTGTTTTAAAAGTAAACTACACATCTTCCCTATCACGCAGACCATTACCTATTATAGATGATTGGTCTATCCCTAATTGGTTGACCAATAAGGTATCTATGTGAGGTATTTAAGACCTCTGGGTAATGACCTAATTATTCCCTGAAGAAGTAGTTAATTCTACGAAACTAGTTGGATGTAACATTCTATTGCCTTATATCTGCTTACATTGGCCTTTGTCTATGTGTTGGCCTGTCCTGTTTTTATTTCATCCTGTGTGCTGTTTTGGACACTTGTGAGAGACTTTGTAAGACTGTTCAAACTTCCCTATTGAATCCACCACTGCTGTGAAGACAGCAGCAAGCTGCGTTTTAACCTCTGTGCAGAGGATACACCTGCCAAGGTACAGGAGCAGCTTCATATCGGCTAGGAAGCAGGAGCGATTTCACCGAGCCCCAGTACCAGCTGCTGAACCTGGCTGCATGAAGGGAAATCCCCTTGGGAGTGAAAAGATTGACGTCCTGCCCCAGAATCAACTGAGCTGCAGCAGCAGAGGGAAGCAAGCACCTGAATCTACAGCTAACAGCCGAGTGGTAAACAGTGTGATACACACTACATGCCTTTTACCAACCTTTTTTTATGTACGCAGATATATTACCCCCTTTTTAATTCTATAATATATTGTTGAATTTGCTTCACTATTTGGCGTTGTGCGCTGTTTTCTTTTGTTTCCATTCTCTTAGTGTGTGTGGGGTGCTGAGCCACCCCTGCGTTTACAGCTGCAGACGCCATTATCCCCAACACGGTTATGTGGCACTTATTATTTAATGTTTAATTATCTCACTGTGGGAGTTGTGGTTTAATTTTTTATACATTTTGTATCACTAAATTGATGGTATAGTCACTGTACTGTATATATTTATACATTTAAACTTTATAGGTAGTTAGGTAGTAGCGCACAGTTTTGTTTTTTGTGTTTATCGTAGTCGGGGGTTGTCCACTTGAGCCAGACAAATAGTAGGGTGAAGGCGGTCACAGCACTTGGAGTCCAGTCAAAGGATGAAGATAAAATCAGCTTTATTAGAACATGCTGTACATCGCAGATAACATACTCTTGCACGCGTTTCGTCTCTTGTCCGAGACTTTTTCAAAGAGTAATTTGCCGTATCCACAGGTTTCCTTAAATAGGTCCCAAACAAATGTGATTGGATGTTCCAATTGTGAATGTATGGAACCCAATCAGCCTGATGGGCGATGACCTTGATGGGACCCATACAAGGAATCTGTGCGAGAAAAAACATACAATGCAAATAAAATATACTATATAATAAAAGGAAAAGCTCATATTATTTTTAAACACATAACATACATTTTAAAAGAAAAAGAAAAAGAAAAAGGCGATCACTGCGATTAAAGCATGATATAAGAAATAATTGAATGTTACAATATGGAGTTTGGGATGTGAAGGGATTTGAAAAATAAAAATATATATATATACATAAAGGAATTGTATAAATTGAATATATATTTTCTTCAGAGAATAATAAATAAAGTCATAGTGATGCTGATATAATCATCATATAAATCTATAATTATATATACAATAATAGACACTACTCAATTGTGCAACAATGTTGATATAAATAGTTATATAATATTTGTTGTTAATGCTGTACTATTTGATTAAACAAAATGGAACAATAAAACATATGGAGTCAAAAAGTTATAGATATGAGAAGGGTTATGCACTGGAATACACCCTCCCTACCCCCCACACACTGGGTATCACGGAAGTGTTTAAGCTCCCATCTTGTATTGATCCCATGTGGGTGGAGAGTACTGAGGGTGTATATCCAATACATTCTGTTGGTTTAACGTGTTCTCCTCTATTACCCCCCCTGGGGTGAGAATGAACATGCTCGATGCTGCAAAAGAAAAATTAGCGATGCCTCCTTTGAGGCATCTCGTAAAGTGTCTTGATACCGGATGAAGTAAGTCGCCTTTTCTGATTAGGCGTACATGTTCCGCTATCCTTGTCTTGAGGGCTGATGTACGACCCACATATTTTGATCCACATTTGCAAAATAGAATATATATTACATAACTAATGTTGCAATTTAAAACATCTTAATAATTGTATTTCCTGAGATTATCTTTAGACATAATAATGTAGTTGGAGATGCATACTGACACTTGTGCAATTGCCCATTTAAAGGATCCTTTCGGAATACCTCTAATGTTGGTGACGACTTGATCTGCTGTCGTACATACTAGGTGAAAGATGAAAGATATGTCTTGGTCTGCTTGCGGTAGGTGAATCTCGGTCCCTCTTTAACAATGGTGATATCACTATCCAGCAGGATGGTTTGCAATCTTGTGAAAATTTACGAATCTCTTGGGATGTTTTGTTATATGTTGTAATGAATAAGGGCTTTTTCCATCAGATTCCAAGCATTGGTTCTCCTCCCGCTGCGTAGTGATCCTTTCCGTTTACAAATAAGGATTTTCTATCCGTGCCCATGGCTTTCTCAATGGCTTGCTGAAATAACTTGGCTGAATATCCCTTGCCGGAATATTTCTGACATCTCACCTGTCAACGACAGAGAGACCCCACTGTCAAGCACAATCTTTTTAATCGCATAAATTGCGCTCCAGGGATGTTTCTGATTAATGATTGAGGGTGGCATCTTGAGCGCTGAGATGTATTCCTGGAGTTCTCCTTACAAAAATATCAGTTTGTATTTGCATATTGTTTGTCCATGTACAGGACAATCTAGTAGTGGATAGATTAAGATTGTGCTCAAAGGTGAGTTTTATATTAACAATCATTAGTGTTTAAATAATCATAAAAGAAAAAGTGTGGCTCGTCTCCTTCCAATTAATATCAGATCGGCCTATATCCTTATAGAAGATGATATTTTGACGAAATGAATTTCACTGTGAAAAATAAACCGTGATTCCCAAAAAACCCATAATAAATTAGCATATGACGGTGCAAAACTCGTGCCCATTGCAGTGCCTAATAATTGTAGATAAAAACGTGAATCAACATAAATAATTGTGGGTAAAGTAGAAATGATATAGATTCAATAGAAAAGTGCAATGTGAAATAGATAGTGTAGAAAGATCTAATAAGTGTTGGATTGCGGTAGTCCAGCTCGTGTTTTGATATAGAAATACGGGGGCCACATCAAGTGTGACCCACTGAGTTCTTTGTGCCATTGTAGGCCTGTAGATTGACAATCAAATCCGCTGTGTCTCTGACAAATGAGGGCAACTGTACAACTAGGGGTAGAAACCTTCCACATATGCGACAATCCCATCTCCCAAATCCAATACTCACCGCCACAATTGGGCGACCCGGAGGTCCACCAGCGCTTATTGGATCTTCGGGAGTGGTGGATATGGAGTCCACTGGTATGTGGACGGTAAGGATCCAAATTCCTTATTACTAATACATTAAGAATCTTGCCAAATTCTAACAGTTCTAACAATTCACAACTATATTTGGATACGGGATTCCTACAAGACGCCGATGGAGTCTGCATCTTGTAACTGTCTAATGCTTCTTTCTTATATTGTTGGGGAAGACATAATCACAAGTGCGCCCCCCTTGTCAGCATTCTTAAGTACAATATCATAATTCTTTTTGATACAATCAATCTGTCTAATCTCCGTGTGAGTCAAATTACCAGAATTCACTGAGCAGGAAAAACCTTGACTAATAAACGTAAGTCCCGTTCTACTAGATTTCAAACACACTAATTGAGGGCCCTCTGTTGTAAGTAGGGCAAAACAATGATGTCTTGCGATAGCCTGAGTCTTCATGTCCAAAGAATGGTTGGTAGTATGTAGATAGATTTTCCCCCCTGTGTATACAGTGTGTCCAAATCGGAAAGGTGCGCAACATTCCTTGAAAGTCAGTGTACTCAGGCTCATTGTCCAATGGTGATTTTTCTAAATTCTCCACTGGTCTCTAGTGTGTCAGAATCATTTTTTTGAACTAAACATTTTCTTTAGAGGACAAGCTTTCGGTAAATTTTTGTAAGTCGATCACTTTTTGAAAGAGTTGAATTTGTGAAGGTGCAAAACCAAGTCCTTATTGAAAAGTGTCAATTGATCAAATGTGAGGTGTATACCAGACTTAATTACATTACCAGGATCCATCACTCGTTTCTTCTCTCCGCTTGGCTTGCCTCGTGCCTCGTTTGCCTTTTGGATCTCCCTTGGTCTCCTCGCCGTTTCGGGCCTGCCGGTAAAAAAGCTGAGGATGGTTGACCTGAGGATTTTAACCATTTTAGTTTGAAAGGATGAGGTGAGGCTTTATTGTCAAACTTGGAAGTTCCCGCGGTTGTCCCTAGAGTAATCTACAGATCTATCAGATGAAACTATTTGTGATCTGTATCTTGTCCCGAAGCTTCGGATTCAAAACTAGAAGTCTCTACTCTGGGATTTTTAAAATTGATTTATTTCGGGGGATATTTGTCCATCTTTTTGATGACGTTGTGTGTTTGCTTGGGGTACTGAAGCTGGTAAACTCTTTATAACTATAGGCTTTTTGCCAACAATATACTTGCCTTTGCTGTAGTCAATGCGATCTCTTTCAAATTTCAGGTGTTTTTTACGCTATGGTCTCTTCTTTATTTCGATATCTAGATAATAGTATCTTATCAATTTTTGACAAATTGATCCACTTTTGAAAATGGTTTGCAACTTAGTCTGGAGTGTGGTAATTTCGACATAGAAGCGATTTTTTGTTGTTTCTGTGTCCTGTTGAATATAAGTTCCATCAATTGCAATGAGCGGCCGTCTAAAGCCTTAACCAATCCTGTTCAAATTGTTTGTTCAGAAATCCAAAGATGGAACTTTCTAATGGTAGTCCCCTAGGGGTTCATTGCATCTAAGGTAATTCCTCTAGTGAGGTAATATCCCACCAGAGTCTAGATTCTGAACTAACAATCTTTCATTTTGACAAATGATGGGTTAGGTCTGATGGTTCATGCATACTATGTCAGAGATACCAGCAAAAAGGTGAGCGGGGCCTTTCTTGTTCTTCTAGTATTGTCACCACTGTAAGTATATGTGCACCTCAGCATCTGATATGTCATTTTCTCTCTCTCCACTGATCCTTTCCTCCAAATGTGAGGAAATTGGCGGTGTAAAAAATTCCTTGAAAAAACTTTTTGTGTCTATCTTTATGTAATTTTTTATTAAACAAGATAAATAGTTCCTAGACTGTATCTCTTGTCGAGGACGACTGGATGTGTATATAAGATAAGATATTTTCAAATTTTCAAATCAGAAAAAAGAACAAAATCCCAATGTAATGATTGCATACTATAAATCTCATCATTAAACAATGAACTTGATTTAGAAAAATGTGTGTGTACTGACGAGCAACCAGCTGACCACAATAGCTATATAGATAGGGAAATGAACCCAAAAGCTGATGCTCCAAGAGTCAAGATATAGGTTTTTAATGGGAATAATCCATAGTCCGCTGTATCGAAGAGGCCTCCTCACCATTGACATGAAGATAAGTCATATAAGAATAAATTAGGATAATATAACTCACCCGTGGCGGGGGCCCGTTTTGCAGTGTGGGGCTGGGTCATGAATGTAAGTATCAACCAAAACACGCATCCTGTGCTTGGCCTTAGCTAGCTGCTCCTTACCCGCCCGGTGTAAATATGTTTTATCCTCTGAGGTTGCTGAGTGCGTTAGCTGTGGTATCCTGCTGGCACGTCGCCCTGGCTCTTTCCTTCGGACGAGGGAGCTTGGGTGGCGTCCTAGTGTTTTTTTTCCTCCGCCAACCCGGCCTTGCCCTGTGGATACAGGCCTGATTCCAAATCAGCGCACGCTGGTTTCACTCCAGGAGGAGGAGTCCGCTTGGCGTCACTGCAGTCCTTGCGCTCCCGGCTGCCGTGGTTGTGGGATGTGACTCATCGCTGTCGTGATGTTCTCGTGGTAGGAGTCTGCGTGCACCAGCCGATGAAATGTAGATAAATAGTAGGGGATGCGTCACAAGCACATTGGAGTCCCCAGTCAAAGGATGAAGATAAATCAGCGGCTTTATTAGAACATGCTGTACACTCGCAGATAACATACTCGTGACGCGTTTCGCTCATGTCCGAGACTTTTTCAGAAGAGAATATTTGCCGTTATCCACAGGTTCCTTAAATGGTCCCAAACAAATGTGATTGGATTTCCAATTTGTGACTGTATGGAACACCCAATCCAGCCTGATGGTCTGATGCACTTGAGTGGACCCATCCAAGAAATCTGTGCGAGAAATACATACATGCAATAATAGATAATATAAAATAAAGGAAAAGCTCATATATATTTTTAAAACACATACCATACATTTTATACAATAAAAAAAAGAAAAAGGCGATCACATGCGATTCTTAAAGCATGATATAATGAAATAATTGATGTTACAAATATGGAGTTTGTATGGGATGTGAAGGGATGTGCAAAAATCAAAATATATATATANNNNTAAAGAAAAAGATCATATATATTTTTAAACACATAACATACATTTTAAAAGAAAAAAGAAAAAAGGCGATCACTGCGATTTAAAGCATGATGTAATGAAATAATTGAATGTTACAAATATGGAGTTTGGGATGTGAAGGGATGTGAAAAATAAAAATATATATATATACATAAAGGAATTGTATAAATTGATATATATTTCTTCAAGAGAATGATAATAAATAAAGTCATAGTGATGCTGATAATAATCATCATATAAATCTATAATTATAAGTACAATAATAGACAATACTCAATTGTGCAACAATGTTGATATTAAATAGTTATATAATATTTGTTGTTGATGACTGTACTATTGATTAAACAAATGGAACAATAAAACATATGGAGTCAAAAAGTTATAGATATAGAGAAGGGTTGATGCACTGGAATACACCCTCCCTACCCCCACACACATGGGTATCACAGGAAGTGTTTAAGCTCCCAATCTGTATTGATCCCATGTGGGTGGAGAGTACTGAGGGTGTATATCCAATACATCTCCTGTTTTGAGGGCCCTCTGTTGTAAGTAGGGCAAAACAATGATGTCTTGCGATAGCCTGAGTCTTCATGTCCAAAGAATGGTTGGGTATATGTAGATAGATGTTCGCCCTGTGTATCAAGCAGTGTGTCCAAATCGGAAAGGGCGCAACATTCCTTGAAAGTCAATGACTCAGGCTCATTGTCCAATGGTGATTTTTCTAACATGTCTCCACTGGTCTCTAGTGTGTCAGAATCATTTTTTGAACTAAACATTTTCTTTAGGGACAGCTTTCTGGTAAATTTTTGTAAGTCGATCACAGTTTGAAAGAGTTGAAAATTTTGTGAAGGTGCAAAACCAAGTCCCTTATTGAGAAGTGTCAATTGATCAAATGTGAGGTGTATACCAGACAGATTAATTACATTACCAGGATCCATCACTCGTATTTCTTCCGCTTGGCTTTGCCTCGTGCCTCGTTTCCTTTTGGATCTCCTTGTTCTCCTCGCCCTTTCGGGCCTGCCGGTAAAAAAGCTGAGGATGGTTGACCTCCTCTCTGAGTGAAACAGCGTGCGCTGATTTGGAATCAGCTGGTATCCACAGGGAAGCTGGGTTGGCGCGGAAAAACACCTAGGACGCCACCGCAAGCTCCCTCGTCCAGGAAAGACGCCAGGAGAGACGTTCCAGCAGGATACACAGCTCAACGTACTCAGCAACCTCCAGAGGATACAACATACACCGGGCGGGTAAGGGCAGCAGCTAACGGCACAAGGGACACAGGAGTGCGGTGTTTCTGGATACTTCACATTCCTGGACCCAGCCCCACACTGCAAAACGGGCCCCCCGCCACGGGTGAGTTATATTATCCTCATATTATTCTTATATGACTTATCATTCATGTCAATGGTGAGGAGCCATCTTCGATACAGCGGACTATGGATTATTCCCATTAACCCCTTATATACTTGACTCTGGTAGCATCAGCTTTTGGGTTCATTCCCTTGTCTATATCTAGGATGTTCCAATTGTGAATATATGGAACCCAATCAGCCTGATGGGCTGATGACCTTGATGGGACCCATATAAGGAATCTGTGCGAGAAAATACAATACATGCAAATAAAATATATATATAATAAAGGAAAAGATCATATATATTTTTAAACACATAACATACATTTTAAAAGAAAAAGAAAAAGAAAAAGGCGATCACTGCGATTTAAAGCATGATACAATGAAATAATTGAATGTTACAAATATGGAGTTTGGGATGTGAAGGGATGTGAAAAAATAAAAATATATATATATATATAAAGGAATTGTATAAATTGATATATATTTCTTCAAGAGAATAATAATAAATAAAGTCATAGTGATGCTGATAATAATCATCATATAAATCTATAATTATAAGTACAGTAATAGACAATACTCAATTGTGCAACAATGTTGATATTAAATAGTTATATAATATTTGTTGTTGATGACTATACTATTGATTAAACAAATGGAACAATAAAACATATGGAGTCAAAAAGTTATAGATATAGAGAAGGGTTGATGCACTGGAATACACCCTCCCTACCCCCACACACATGGGTATCACAGGAAGTGTTTAAGCTCCCAATCTGTATTGATCCCATGTGGGTGGAGAGTACTGAGGGTGTATATCCAATACATCTCCTGTTTGTTTAACGTGTTCTCTCTATTACCCCCCCTGGGGTGAGAATGAACATGCTCAATGGCTGCAAAAGAAAAATTAGCGATGCCTCCTTTGAGGCATCTCGTAAAGTGTCTTGATACCGGATGAAGTAAGTCGCCTTTTCTGATTAGGCGTACATGTTCCGCTATCCTTGTCTTGAGGGGCCTGATGGTACGACCCACATACTTTGATCCACATTTGCAAAATAGAATATATATGACATAACTAATGTTGCAATTTAAAAACATCTTAATATTGTATTTCCTGAGATTATCTTTAGACATAATAAATGTAGTTGGAGATGCATACTGACACATTGTGCAATTGCCACATTTAAAGAATCCTTTCGGAATACCTCTAATGTTGGGGAGACTTGATCTGCTGTCGTACATACTTGGTGACAGATGAAAGGCTAATGTCTTGGCCTTGCGGTAGGTGAATCTCGGTCCATCTTTAACAATTGGGTGGATATCACTATCCAGCAGGAGGGTGTGCCAATGCTTGTGAATAATATTACGAATCTCTTGGGATTGTTTGTTATATGTTGTAATGAAATAAGGGCTTTTTCCATCAGATTTCCAAGCATTGGTTCTCCTCCCGCTGCGTAGTGATCCTTTCCGTTTACAAATAAGGGATTTTCTATCCGTGGCCATGGCTTTCTCAATGGCTGCTGAAATAACTTTGGCTGAATATCCCCTTGCCAGGAATCTTTCTGACATCTCACCTGCACGAGACAAGAAGACCTCACTGTCAGAGCACAATCTTTTTAATCGCATAAATTGCGCTCCAGGGATGTTTCTGATTAATGATTGAGGGTGGCAGCTTTGAGCGCTGAGGAGTGTATTCCTGGAGTTCTCCTTACGAAAAATATCAGTTTGTATTTGCATATTGTTGTCAATGTACAGGACTAAATCCAAGTAGTGGATATGATTAAGATTGTGCTCAAAGGTGAGTTTTATATTAACATCATTAGTGTTTAAATAATCAATAAAAGAAAAAAGTGTGTGCTCGTCTCCCTTCCAAATTAATATCAGATCGTCAATATATCTCTTATAGAAGATGATATTTTGACGAAATGAATTATCACTGTGAAAAATAAACCGTGATTCCCAAAAACCCATAAATAAATTAGCATATGACGGTGCAAAACTCGTGCCCATTGCAGTGCCTAATAATTGTAGATAAAAACGTGAATCAAACATAAAATAATTGTGGGTGAGTAGAAATGATATAGATTCAAGTAGAAAAGTGCAATGTGAAATAGATAGTGTAGAAAGATCTAAATAATGTTGAATTGCAGTGAGTCCATGCTCGTGTTTGATAATAGAATACAGGGAGGCCACATCAAGTGTGACCCACCTGTAGTCTTTGTGCCATGTGAGGTCCTGTAGATTGACAATCAAATCCGCTGTGTCTCTGACAAATGAGGGCAACTGTACAACTAGGGGTTGTAGAAACCTGTCCACATATCGCGACAATCCATCTCCCAAAGATCCAATACTCGCCACAATTGGGCGACCCGGGGGGTCCACCAGCGACTTATGGATCTTCGGGAGATGGTGGAATATGGGAGTCACTGGATGTGGACAGGTAAGGAATTCAAATTCCTTATTACTAATAGCATTAAGAATCTTGCCAAATTCTAACAGTTCTAACAATTCACGACTATATTTGGATACGGGATTCCCTACAAGACGCCGATAGGAGTCTGCATCTTGTAACTGTCTTAATGCTTCTTTCTTATATTACTATTGATTAAACAAATGGAACAATAAAACATATGGAGTCAAAAAGTTATAGATATAGAGAAGGGTTGATGCACTGGAATACACCCTCCCTACCCCCACACACATGGGTATCACAGGAAGTGTTTAAGCTCCCAATCTGTATTGATCCCATGTGGGTGGAGAGTACTGAGGGTGTATATCCAATACATCTCCTGTTTGTTTAACGTGTTCTCTCTATTACCCCCCCTGGGGTGAGAATGAACATGCTCGATGGCTGCAAAAGAAAAATTAGCGATGCCTCCTTTGAGGCATCTCGTAAAGTGTCTTGATACCGGATGAAGTAAGTCGCCTTTTCTGATTAGGCGTACATGTTCCGCTATCCTTGTCTTGAGGGGCCTGATGGTACGACCCACATATTTTGATCCACATTTGCAAAATAGAATATATATGACATAACTAATGTTGCAATTTAAAAACATCTTAATATTGTATTTCCTGAGATTATCTTTAGACATAATAAATGTAGTTGGAGATGCATACTGACACATTGTGCAATTGCCACATTTAAAGAATCCTTTCGGAATACCTCTAATGTTGGGGAGACTTGATCTGCTGTCGTACATACTTGGTGACAGATGAAAGGCTAATGTCTTGGCCTTGCGGTAGGTGAATCTCGGTCCATCTTTAACAATTGGGTGGATATCACTATCCAGCAGGAGGGTGTGCCAATGCTTGTGAATAATTTTACGAATCTCTTGGGATTGTTTGTTATATGTTGTAATGAAATAAGGGCATTTTCCATCAGATTTCCAAGCATTGGTTCTCCTCCCGCTGCGTAGTGATCCTTTCCGTTTACAAATAAGGGATTTTCTATCCGTGGCCATGGCTTTCTCAATGGCTGCTGAAATAACTTTGGCTGAATATCCCCTTGCCAGGAATCTTTCTGACATCTCACCTGCACGGGACAAGAAGACCTCACTGTCAGAGCACAATCTTTTTAATCGCATAAATTGCGCTCCAGGGATGTTTCTGATTAATGATTGAGGGTGGCAGCTTTGAGCGCTGAGGAGTGTATTCCTGGAGTTCTCCTTACGAAAAATATCAGTTTGTATTTGCATATTGTTGTCAATGTACAGGACTAAATCCAAGTAGTGGATATGATTAAGATTGTGCTCAAAAGTGAGTTTTATATTAACATCATTATTGTTTAAATAATCAATAAAAGAAAAAAGTGTGTGCTCGTCTCCCTTCCAAATTAATATCAGATCGTCAATATATCTCTTATAGAAGATGATATTTTGACGAAATGAATTATCACTGTGAAAAATAAACCGTGATTCCCAAAAACCCATAAATAAATTAGCATATGACGGTGCAAAACTCGTGCCCATTGCAGTGCCTAATAATTGTAGATAAAAACGTGAATCAAACATAAAATAATTGTGGGTAAGTAGAAATGATATAGATTCAAGTAGAAAAGTGCAGTGTGAAATAGATAGTGTAGAAAGATCTAAATAATGTTGAATTGCAGTGAGTCCATGCTCGTGTTTGATAATAGAATACAGGGAGGCCACATCAAGTGTGACCCACCTGTAGTCTTTGTGCCATGTGAGGTCCTGTAGATTGACAATCAAATCCGCTGTGTCTCTGACAAATGAGGGCAACTGTACAACTAGGGGTTGTAGAAACCTGTCCACATATCGCGACAATCCATCTCCCAAAGATCCAATACTCGCCACAATTGGGCGACCCGGGGGGTCCACCAGCGACTTATGGATCTTCGGGAGATGGTGGAATATGGGAGTCACTGGATGTGGACAGGTAAGGAATTCAAATTCCTTATTACTAATAGCATTAAGAATCTTGCCAAATTCTAACAGTTCTAACAATTCACGACTATATTTGGATACGGGATTCCCTACAAGACGCCGATAGGAGTCTGCATCTTGTAACTGTCTTAATGCTTCTTTCTTATATTGTTGGGAAGACATAATCACAAGTGCGCCCCCCTTGTCAGCATTCTTAAGTACAATATCATAATTCTTTTTGATACAATCAATCTGTCTAATCTCCGTGTGAGTCAAATTACCAGAATTTACACTTGAGCAGGAAAAACCTTGAGCTAATAAACGTAAGTCCCGTTCTACTAGATTTTCAAACACAGTAATTGAGGGCCCTCTGTTGTAAGTAGGGCAAAACAATGATGTCTTGCGAT